>JAXQQM020059672.1:0-45511 GCA_034641835.2 Pinus albicaulis | reverse complement strand
TACTTCTCGGATCCTTCAGTTAACTATGCATTCATCAGATGACAGAAATACCTTCACTAGATGGAAATGTCCTCCAACAGAAAGGCCTGGGTAGCGCTGTCTCACGTAACAATCTACACAAGTCACTCTTCATGGAGACTTGGGAAATCCAATACCCACAGCATGTTACACCTCACGTTTCATGTCTCTCTCATCACAACTCTCCATGCATCTTCGTTTCTGCAAATCACCATTTAACACGGCTTGATCCAATCGGCTTCACGTACCTGACAATCATTTAACTTCCTTTACATTGATGGCCATCACACTTGCCCCCGAAGCATCTGTGACGTTCCTCAACTCATCCAATTCTCTTGGAAGTAACTCGATACAAATCAGATCTCCACTTACTCGCAGGGATAAAAACACACTTTCTCTCAGAATTGAAACTCCATATGCATGAACCCATGACTCTCCTCGACCTTCAAAGCCCAGCAGAAGCCCATCACATTACTGCAAATATCTCTCACAGTGATTTCTATGACTAATTTTACGAAATAAATAATGATCCTCTCACATCACTGCAGAGATTTCACTCACAACTATAGTGCTGCAATTTTTTTTGTAGCATTGACTGCGCAACAAGCAGCATCTGCAATGGCAACTCTGGTGAAAATAATGAAAAAGTTTGCGGAATTGTGTTATGAATCAGATCCGAAAGCCCCTGATACAACTATAGAACAGTTCCTGGATTTACATCATCAAACCTCGCAGACTTCAGATACGGTTTGTTGGTTAAATTGTTGTTGAATTCACAGGGGAGAGTATTGCAGCTCAGAATTCGAACCCATGACCTCTAGGAATCAGAACCTAAATTGATTCTCCTGCAGGAAATAATTCTTCCAGAAAATACAAGAGTTTGATTTCTTTTGTGTTAAATTCAACACATGACCATGAACATAATATAATGTAAACATGAATTATCCATTTTACATTAACACAATGATCAACTCACAAGATTGCAAACAAAATGCTCTATACTCATTGTAACTGTGGTCTTGCAGTGTTTCATAATTGTCATCACACGCCCAAAGCTACAGTAGTCATGTCGAGAATGGCTTCAGCGCGACGCAAGGGTCTTCATTTTGACACGCAGATGTAGGTCCAGGCTACAACATCTGCAGGAAGTAGATTATTGACCACACACACAAGCTTAACAACGGATTTTCCATGTTGCTCCACGGATCCACCATATGCTCTAATACCAATTAAAGAGAATCAATAAAAATAAAAACTTAATTTAAGAAAGATAGAGACATGGCGGAAAAGGCATTAAGCCTCAATGATTGTCTTCTCAAATAATGATAATGATAAAATATAAATAAATCAAGCTTATGTCTCAAGATAGTTCATCTATCGTGGACTCACAATCTCTTTGGTTGAGTGAATATCTCAACGACACACCAATCTAGGAGCTTAACTAGTTGGAGAGAATCTCTCAACCAACTAGACCTCAACAAACTCCCAAGTATTAGGAACAAATTCATTTTAGAATCAAAGACAAGTAGGAATTATTCCAAGTTTAATAATTTATTATTTTGGACTTATTGATTGTTTTATGTGAGGATGAGGCTAACAGGAGGAAACTCACCCTCTCTCCTTACAAAATTCTTCACCTTAAGTGGTCTATTTTTTAGGACAAGTCCTTCAACAATTTGCAGGCTTGTTTTGAGGACCCTCTTGTACCTCATTTCCGCATAAATTCTTGTAAAATTCCCTCGCTGTTTTCTTAAGAAGGGATTCCAGTGTTTCAAAGTTAAATTTTCATTGTGAACACCTCCTTGAAATTTGAGCCCTTCCTCACTATAAAGGCTCTTATCCATTGTAACATCATAATAATAAAAGTGATTTCTTCTCTTGTAGATTGGGGAATCATCCCCTTCATCCTTTGCATCCATCTCCTTCTCTCTTTGAGAGAAGGCCTTTTCTTGTTTGGTGCTTGACTACTTTTCTTTGGAGCTCGTTCTAATTTTCCTATCTTTTATATTACCATTGTCAGCTTAACACATGTTAATTGTTCATATTTGTTTCATGTCATCTAGTTGCAATTTAATTTGCTTACTCTCATAGCTTCATGCTCAATTTGTTTAGTCTACTTACAACTTGTTTCAATTTAGGAATCATTTTGAGCATATCTACAATTGGAGCATGTAATATTCCTAATTAGCACCGCTAATTGGAATATTTGATTTTGTATAGTTTTACCGACTATAGTTAATTAATAAATAAAAGTGAGGAAAGGGGTCTAACTCACTTAAATAAAATAAAGTGTTTCCCTAGTAGAGGCAACGTTGTAACTTAAAGGGGAAAGCCTTGGGGGTCCACACACACATGAGAGAGGCCTCACGTAAACTCCTAAGGTAACAGCGCAGGTCAAGGAGGAACTCAAGGACGCAGTTAGGGTTTTGAGGGAGCTAGCACTATAAAAGGTGGGGGTTTCACTCCATTTGACATTATTGATATGTTATTGATATTGAGAGCTAGACTTCTGTCTACTTCAGCACGCCGGTTGTTTAGTCGGTCTGCAGCACTGTTTAGTGTGAACTGAGTGTCTCCGGTCGGAGATCTCACCCTTGGCTCCGGGGGACTTCGAGTACCTACTCGAGCAAGGTATTTCCTTCAGTTTCTATAGGTGGTTTGCAGTGGATTTTCGGGTGGACGTTGCGGAAGGGCTGGCCCCTTAAGGTATTTGCGCGGTTCGGGAGAGAAGGATGCGGTTTCGGCGGGGAGGACGTAGTCATTGTGGTGCAGCATGCAGCGCGGTTGTGAGGTGATTTGTCGGTGGTGGTTTTCGAGCGTTCCCGGTCTTGGGAGATTGTTGTGTCAGCCGGAGGTTTTGCAGGAGGATTCAGGCCCTTTTCTCAGCGTGTTCCTTGAGCTTCTGCGCTGGTCCTGAAGGGACATCGTTTTTCTAGGAGGGTGGTTTCTGGGGGTGATTTTCGGAGGTGGTCCATTTTGTCTATGATTTCTGGGTTTTGTCCGGAGCAGCGAGTACAGGTGATCTGTAGATTTTTAGCTCATTCCGGCGAGGGGATCAGCCCCTAGTTCCAGTTCTTTCCAGCAGCAGCAGTTTTCTACGGCAGTTTCTCCAGCAGCTAGGACGCAGTCTCTGTAGCAGCCATTTCCTGTTTTTCTGAGAGGGTTCTTCACTTGCCTTGAGCAAGGATAGGTGCATCTATTCTGATGATCCATTGTATCTCATTATATGCTCAGATTAATAAAATGGCTTAGCATTCCTGGCATTTTATGTGTATCTGCTTTATATTCTGTTTCCGGCATTTTTCTATATAGTTGTATGCTTGTATTGCTGCCTATTTCCCGTTGGGGATATTACAGTGGTATCAAAGCATAATTCTGGCTCAGCCTGTGGTCTATGACATCGGGAAAGAGATCATACAGAGCAATAGCAGTTGCAGTACCAAAAACGCAATTGGAAAAAGGGCCAAAATATAAAGGGTCAAATTTTGAAGTTTGGAATTAGAAGAAACGTTTTCTAGGTTTTTCTGGGTTTTGGACAAGGATCACCTTTCCAAATTCCTGGAATTTTCTGAGTAGTTTTCAGTGGGTAAATCGGAGGTCGAAGTTAAGCAGCAGTATGGTTTTGCAGCAGCCGTGCAGTTTCTGAGGAGCATGTGAGGGACACAGAGCAGCGGGATCCGATGGCAGACACAGATAAAAAACTGGATGCAATCCTCCATCACATGCAGGATATGTCACAGAGGCTCGCAGCCGTAGAGGTCGGACAGAGAAAACCCCCTAGGATTTTCCAGATTGGTGAGGGATCAGGCACATCCCACCATTTGCCGGAGCATGTTGCCACTCAGCATATGGCATCACATACACCCACACGTCCTACCATGCCCACTTTTCTGGATGAAGACGCAGGGACAGCAGTGCAGCAAGAGATAGATCCGGGTCGGATGGCTGACATTCTTGCAGAGTACCAGGCTTTAGGACCAGCGTTCATGAAGGCTCTCTCGTTCAGAAAGTATATCTGGTTCCAGTATGGCATTAGACTCCGGGGGCACCGGCATCATCATGATGGAGACTACCACCGCACAGCTAGTAGAGATTATGTTCAGCTCCAGCGTGATAGTAGACCTCACAACTTTCACAGAGGGAACAAGCACTCACATGATAGGGGCTTACAGCGCATAGTGGACAGATTCCATCTACCGACATTTGACGGGTCATCCAGGCGCTCAGAAAAAGCTTGGGTGGACAAGTTGGATACCTCTTTCCAGCTTGACCGAGTATCGGAGAGGAAAACCATTAAAATGGTTACCTCACACTTGGAGGATGAGGACACACAGGATTGCAGGGAGTCTGAGGTTACACCTAGTGTGACACAGGATTCACCCTCATCGGAGACCTCCTTGGCCGTGTCGGTTGATGTGGTAGTGGAGAAGGTAGAGCCTACCCCAGTGGAGCCATCCATTGAGGTGATGACCGGAGTCGCGTCCGAGTCTTCGGGTGGTAGCAGCACACAGATGGGTGCAGTGTCAGGAGATGTATCCACCTTCGATGAGGCACTAGCAGGTACAGAGGTATTGGATGATGGTCGCAGACAGCGGTATCATCGGCTTCGGACAGACCTTCGAGTCTTGAGAGAGAAGGCCACGTCAGTACGGGAGGCCATTTTGTTGCAGGACCAGGAGCTGGAGGGTATGAGAGTGACTTGTGCCAAGTCGGCGACCAAGTTGGTCCGCATTGGGGAACAACTAGATTCCCTGATGGTACCATCAGAGGGCACGTTTGAGCGTCAGATCATTCCCCTTCATGCATGCATGGATGGTACTAGCAGTGTTGTTGGGTCATCTCTTCCTGTTGGAGAGAGAGAGGCAAAGCCACCTAGTCAGATCTCATATGTTGACTTGGATAGCGGTATGAGACGATCAGAGTTGCACAGGGTACAACATCCATATGTTGAGGTTGGATGGAGAGAGATTTTGAGTTGGTACTCGGTGGAGCGGGCTATGGAGATGCTGATGGATCCGAGTGTAGCTCAGCAGGAGTTTCTATGCATGGGGATTACAGGAACCCCAGATTGGCATTGGGATCCAGGTGGGATCACCCATCGTTTTCCAGGCAGGTCGGCTGACTATGTCTTGGAGAGTACAGTTGGCCTAGTAGTAGAGCATGTGCAGTTTCGGTCAGCTCCAGTGGCCAACCAGTTTATGGACAGACTCCCTAGGTTGTCTTGGCATGACATTCATACACAGGATCACGGGGTGGTCAGCACACCTTGGCGGGAGCTTGTCGGAGGAGGTGGCATTGGCAGGCCACCAGATGGCACCTTGTATGGGGCCAAGGATTCTTCACCTTTGTGTGGGGCACAGAGGACGCAGCAAAGCCGAGCAGTGGTGGTGACACTACTGACACACAGGGAGATTCACTTCTCGGACCCCTTGAGGAGTATTTGGAGTGATGATCCTTTCGTCGGCAGGTATAGTGATGCGACGGTGGAGATGATGTTACCGATTGGTGGTAGTCGGGCATGTAGAGGCATAGCTCTAGGACATCACATCCATGGATGTGTGGGAGCCTCTAGCATTGAGCGGTGGATTGCCGGTGGACATGGAGTAGCATGGTGGTGTACCATAGTGTGTGGGACTGCATTGTGGAGTAGGAGTATCCTACATCACATTGAGAGCATGCGGAGAGTGGCCGATGCCTGGACACAGTCAGGGCACGAGACGGTACAGGGTGCTACAGCAGTAGCACATGGTATCCAGCAGCATACCGAGGTATGTCTCAGTGTGCAGTGGCATGTTGAGGAGTATATGGATGATCAGTGGTATGCGAGGGCACACGGTACTGCACAGCAGGGTCTTAGAGCATTTCTTCCAGAGAGACTCATGGACAGGGACATCGGGCTTACCTTTGGTAGTAGTTCACCCAGGATCGATGGAGAGACAAAGGAGCGATACTTGGCAGTATCTGTGGGGACTCACACACCTGACTCGCTTCGACATCACTCACAGGTACAGTTGATTATGTTTTCGATCTTTGGCACTTTGGGCGTGAGCAGCAGGGTATGCGAGGTTCACCCAAGATATTTGGATGACACTCAGTACACTAGGCGAGAGACTTCTCAGCAGTGGCACTGGGTTGGTGTGCTAGTTGACAGCCACAGGTTGGGGGATGAGATGATCCTTTGTAGAGGTGGTGCATCAGTCATCACTGAGCCTACGCTTGGGGAGCAGGTCATGAGGGAGACATGCATCATTTTTTCCTCGGGGCATGTCGAGATCATGCATGAGCAGAGGATACGGAGTACAGTAGAGATAGTATCCCAATATGTGTCTGGGCTCCAGACACTGTATCGACACTTTGTCGAGAGGGTGGATGGCATGTTCGATGCAGATGAGATGGCGGAGGTAGAACAGGAGGGCATTCCTTCTGTATGCCAGGGTGAGGACTCCTTTTCACATGAGTCCATAGGATCAGTTGAGGTCGCTTCTGGGGAGCGAGGGCAGTCATGCATGGATGGTGACAGTAGATCGGAGCTATATACTAGTGTCCAGGGTGAGCAGTCATGGGACTCTGCGAGAGATACTCTGGGTGAAGAGTCACTTGTGACACTTCAGCTAGAGCAGCAGGTGATGGAGCCTGAGTCGACAGAGGAGGACACTACTCACATCGGGCATGATATTCCTTTGAGAGAGAGCCAGATGGGCACTCACATCGAGTCTGTGGTGGATATGCAGCTAACCGCGGGGTCAGCCATTGGGGAGGAGCAGTCAGCTGCATTGACATCGAGTACGGTGACAGCTGTTACAGATCCATACCCTCTGGAGGTGTTGGAGGTTGATGGGATTGTTATGCAGGGGGCTAGTAGACAGCAGGAGCTGTTGGATATGTTGGAGCATCCATCTTTGGGTCGACACTGGGATGAGGCACAGATAGATGTACTCGCAGTCAGCAGAGCTGCAGCGTTTTTAGTGGGTAGCACTCTCCAGGAGTACATCGATGGAGCTTGCAGCATACCTTGCCCACTTTTGCCCATTATAGAGAGGGGCTTCCTTCTACAGGCAGCTTCCATTGACAGACAGGGTAGAGCAGTGGGAGTTGATTACAGGCTGGCGGCAACATCCCAGGCATGTTCCATATACCGTTGTTGTTGCCACATCAGATTCTTCTTCTAGGATGGACTGGCGGGAGATCATGAGTTGGTACCCTCTTGATGTTATGGTATTCTTCGGAGGGAGCACAGCGGAGCAGGGGCCCATGGACATAGCACATGTTCTAGATTCCAGCTGGCGGGGGACACAGGTCATCATTTCTTCAGCACCCCATCCCAATTTCAGGAGAGTGGGATCAGCATGGGGTTGAGTCACAACTTGGATTGGAGGGAGGTGATGAGTTGGTATGCAGTTGGAGGGGTAGCATATGCAGCTACAGGTACAGCGCAGCAGGAGCCTGGGAGCATTGATGCTTGTTGGTGGTCTTCACCTCTTAGAGCATTGGTCATAGCTAGAGGCAGTGCACAGTCTGAGCCGTGGGACTTGTGCGATTATTGGCCACGGTGGCGATGGGATCCGGGAGGATTATTGGTTGGCTGGTACTATGAGAGGTCACTTTGGGATCCTGGCATTGAGATATCCCTTCGTATCAGAGTGATGCAGGAGACAGAGAGGTTTCAGTGGGACCCAGGCACATTTTGCAGTATCGGTGGGGAGCATCAGCGAGAGAGTAGGCTTGTTTAAGCATTGCTTGAGAACAAGCAATTTTTGCCGGATGAGGATACCACTTGGGAGAGCGAGCAGACTTTACAGCATCCATCACTTCAGTTGCTTGAGGACAAGCAACGTTTTGCCAGGGGAGACTATAATATTCCTAATTAGCATCGCTAATTGGAATATTTGATTTTTGTATAGTTTTGCCGACTATAGTTAATTAATAAATAAAAAGTGAGAAAAGGGGTCTAACTCACTTAAATAAAATAAAGTGTTTCCCTAGTAGAGGCAACGTTGTAACTTAAAGGGGAAAGCCTTGGGGGTCCACACACACATGAGAGAGGCCTCACGTAAACTCCTAAGGTAACAGCGCAGGTCAAAGAGGAACTCAAGGACGCAGATAGGGTTTTGAGGGAGCTAGCACTATAAAAGGTGGGGGTTTCACTCCATTTGGCATTATGGATATGTTATTGATATTGAGAGCTAGACTTATGTCTACTTCAGCACGCCGGTTGTTTAGTCGGTCTGCAGCACTGTTTAGTGCGAACTGAGTGTCTCCGGTCGGAGATCTCGCCCTTGGCTCCGGGGGACTTCGAGTGCCTGCTCGAGCAAGGTATTTCCTTCAGTTTCGGTAGGTGATTTGTAGTGGATTTTGGGTGGACGTTTGCAGAGGAGCAGCCCCTTGGAGTGACTGCGCAGTTCAGGAGAGAGGACGCAGTTTTTGCAGGGAGGACGCAGTCATTGTGGTGCAGCGCAGTTGTGAGGTGATTTGGTGGTGGTTTTCAGCGTTTTTCAGTCTTGGGAGATTGTTGTGTCAGTCGGAGGTTTAGCAGGAGGATTCAGGCCCTTTTCTCAGCGTGTTCCTTGAGCTTCTGCGCTGCTCCTGAAGGGACAACGTTTTTCTAGGAGGGTGGTTTCTGGGGGTGATTTTCGGAGGTGGTCCATTTTGTCTATGATTTCTGGGTTTTGTCCGGAGCAGCGAGTACAGGTGATCTGTAGATTTTTAGCTCATTCCGGCGAGGGGATCAGCCTCTAGTTCCAGTTCTTTCCAAGAGCAGCAGTTTACGGCAGTTTCTTCCAGCAGCTAGGAAGCAGTTTCTGTAGTAGCCATTTCCTGTTTCTGAGAGGGTTCTTCACTTGCCTGGTGCAAGGATAGGTGCTCTTATTCTGATTATCCATTGTACCCATTTATATTCTCGGATTAATAAAATGGCTTAGCATTCCTGGCATTTTATGTGTACTTGCTTTATATTCTGTTTCCGGCATTTTTCTATATAGTTGTATGCTTGTATTGCTGCCTATTTCCCGTTGGGGATATTCTGAGCAACTTGTGCTAATTTCATTTATTTGCAATCTAACTTGAACAATCTAATTGTGCATTTTGCTTCATTAGCTCATTTCATTTACATATTGAAACAACTCATTAGCCTATGATCTCAAGCAACTTTCACTTGGATAATTATCATAATATACATTTTCCATATCAAGGAATTTGAGTTGGTGTTGTAAAAACTTGAGGTAATCTTCATACATTGTCTCCATTGAGTTATTGGTACATGTTTTATTGAGCATCATTACAAAGCTTATATCATTGTTGTATCTCTATTGGAAGCACATTGTTATCAATATACCTCTTTGGATATCTTCCATTAACACTTAGGCATTTCACTTGCATACTAAATTAGGCTTGCATTTATAAAAAAATCTACCTCCAAGCATAAGCTTGTTTGAATAAACATTTCAGGATATATTTTTCTGATTTTTCTTTCACTCTTGTACGGAGTAAAGATTAAAACATGTGACCTCGCAATTCTCTTGGTGGCTTAGTCCCCTTGTAGGAATGAAGGTGTGTGGATTGCAAGGATCTTGGGAAGGGTATCGTAAACGACGCACTAGTGCCTCCTCAACCCCATCTTCCTTGCAACTCACCTCAATCTTTACCTTGTTGTAAGAATTTGAAGGAAGATTCTTCACCATAGATTAGGCATTTAAATTAAAATTTACCAAGATAACTTGCATCTCACATGGTCAAACTTGGCATCATCTCATTTTGCATCAATTTGATTTGCGGGCGTTTCTATTTTACTTGCAATATTATTGTAGCATTTATCTAGAATTTTGCTCATGGATATTTGATGTTACTATATTTTATTTGAGCATTTATTTTCAGAGTATAAGCTTTTATTTTTGCAAGTGTATCTTATTGCTCACATTTTATTATCTCGTGTACTAACATTTGTTTGGCAATTTTCCATTCTTGCAATTTATTGTATCTTGAAAGACATTTTACATGCAAGTATTATGATTTCACTTTGAGCATATTATTTCTTGCAAGTATATTGTCACTGGTTTACTCACATAATTTTCTTGTAGGATTTATCTTGTGGAACTCATTTGTTTTGTCTACATTGTTAATACTTATATGCTCATAGTCATTTGGGCTTGCTTATCATTTATTTGCTTTCAAGTTATCTTTCAAGTTATTGAATGGTGAATGTTCTAATGCACTGACTATCTCCTAGAACTTGTTACTTTAACAAACCTTCCTTTAAAATCCATCCTTAGGGTCCACCCCCCTTGGCTTTAGCTAGAAGACAGCCTAGATGGAGAGAGCTAGGACTAGGTGACAGCCCCTTCTCTGAACTTTTGCCACCAAGGCCACACCTAGTGGGGTTGATGATTTTAATTTTTTCCCAAATTAGCTTAGGTGTGTAAGCGAGGCGGCAACAAGACCCGCACTAGATGTTTTGGTACCCACCTGCACTTCATCGATGGTTGGTCACAAAGATGAATGTTTACTCATCTTAACTATCTCTATCTCTTGGGGTTTGAGAGGGATCTCCAAAAGTGGAAGCTTATAATCTCCATGGTGTAGATCCGAGCTATGGTGCTCCTCAAGATCATGTGAGTTAATGGGCACCTCCCACGTCACCTTGCCAACCATGGCCCCTTTGGATCTGCATTTTTCTATCTTTGATGTTATGAATGCTTCCATCTGCTCTAGCATGCTTGCGAAGCCTTGGTTATAATATTCAAATTTCTGTTTTGGGAGCATTTTACCCTTGGCCCTCAAATCTTTTTCCTCAATATCACCCAGAGCTGACCAGAGTCATGCTCTGATACTAATATAATATTCCCACTAGGAATTGGTCCAAAATACTACTGAGTTTTCAAAATGTGGTTAAGTTTTTCAGTGTTTGTTTCCATCAAACATTTGGTGGATGAACTGTTGTAGGTGTTCTTAAATTTATAGTGATGAAACTACACTTACTCCAGCACATATTCTTTTATTAAAACTCGGAATTTATACTAGAAATAAGAAACACAACCATACACTAATTTTGAACAATGGTATACCAATATATAAAATGACAATGGAAGAAAAGGAACCTGGTTTAAATTTGATGACTCCTTCACAAGCACAAGGACTAAATGAGTTTAGTGTGCACAGAAAACTCCTTTGCAAAAACAGTAAGTACAATCATCATAATGACAATAAATTTGTCCCTTCTTCCAGCCAGTACAGTCTCCATGCAGAGAGGGTAACTCACGCTCTTGGTTGATGGGAAATATGCCCTAAACAGCTTAAAACTCAGCCTCCTTGTATATTTTCAGCAATTAACCTTGGCTGATTTAGCTCAGAAAATCATCACCAAATGAAGGAAAACATGACAGTGAGGTTCAGGAATTCAATCAACCTTTAAATCTTCTGAAACATTGTGTCTCCATAAACAATTCAGCCCTCCAATGTTGGAATCTTGACTCATAAATCACAGCCTCCTCAAAAGATGATTCAGCCTACATTGATGGCTAAGATCTATCTCTGGAAATTCTGAATATGTCATGGGGAAATAAATGAGAAATCTCAGCCCTCCTTGAAGTCAATCTTGGTCACCAAATCATCCTCCCTTTCTGGCACATGGAAATCTGAATATGATCAACGTTGTCTTGGGGAGAGTGACTGTTGGTTTTAAATGAAATTCGACTCCCTTTTTTGAAATGACACAACACTCTTTAATGAAAAGAAATCATCCTTCCCTTAAGACAGAAATGTTGAGAAATCTATTAGGACAACAACTTAGGGTTTTTCTTAATTTTCTTAAGTTGATTTCTCTTAATCTGACATTTTCTTGTGATTGTTTTGCTCATTAGTTCTTCTTTCAAATTATTATATTCTTTTCATCAAGACAAATGCCAATAAATGAATATCATTAACACAAAAGAGGACACAAGACAACCTAGACCTTTGATAAATTCAAAAGAAGACACTAGACAACAATGAAGATCAAACTTTTCCACCAGTATATTTAAATCAAATGGAGACAACCTAGACCTTTGACCGAAACATAGATTTCCTCCTTCCACCAAGTCGGCTGTTATCACAGATTTCTTCATATCAAGTCTTCTTGTATCGTGACTCCTTTTCTGCAACTTTTGAAACTGACCTTGTACCTTCGGCCCCTGCAATTAGCTTTAGATTCCTTGCAGTGTGACAGAAACTTTGGTTCTTGACTCTTTTCTGGACTTGTCTCCTTACTTCCTGAACTTCATATCCTTTTCTTGAAACTTTGAATTGCAGATCGAATCCTTTTCTTCACAATCGGAATGACTTGTTGTTATACTCTCTTCAATAGGTCGATTGCACATACATATGTAGTAGATTGAGCTCTTTTGAGGCTGACATATAGGAGAGGGAGCTGACTTGCTAAAGGAGTCTCTTTGCGACAAAACAATTCTTCTTCTTTGAATTTAGGTGCCTGTTAACCACATATGGTTAGTGTATATAAGAGAAAAATTTTCTCCTAGATGGTCCTCAGTCGACCACCAGATAGCTCAATGTGCCATTATCATCGCCACCTGAGCCAGACATATGTTCCATCGCCCACTTTTTAGGATTGTATGTTTGAAGGTGGGCCTCCCGACCCCGAAGGTATTGCTTTTCATTGGTATAGTTGAGCAATTTTCCTTACTTGTCATGGGCACTTTAGGGCAGGGATTCGTGGGACGATTCCACGGAAAGAGTGGAGTAGGTTTGTACTCTTGTCTCAGTTGCCCAATTTTCTGGTTAGCCTCGTATCCTAGTCCAGTGGGATCTCCTTTACTAGCCATTAGCTTTAGGGTTCGCACTACGTGGGAAATACCGATTTTGGGTGCGTGTGTAATATTCCCAATTAGCGATAGCTAATTGGAAATATTAAATTTGACCAATTTTGCTTTATTATATTCGGAGCGGGAATAAAGTGAGTAAAATATTAATTAACTCACTTAGGATAAAATACTTTCCTAAAGTCGACATCGAAATTAAAGAGTGTGGGGCCTAGTGGCCAAGTGGACAGCGCAGGAGAGGGACGCAGACCACGTGAGCAACGTGGGGCCTACTTCACGCAGATGAGGGAGACAGCGTGGGCCAAGGGGCACATGGTGGTGGTGGGGCCTAGAGAGAGAGAGACCCAGTGTTATAAAAGGGAGGAGAGCCCCCTCATTTGGTCATTCATGTTTATGCACATTGAGCTAGTCATTTCGACTTGGAGCATGCTGGCTGTTTAGCTTGTTTGCAGCACTATTCAGTGCATCGAGTGTCTCCGTTCGGAGATCCCACCCTCAGCCCCGGGAGACTTCGAGTGCTTGCTCGGGTGAGGTAGTTTCATCAGCATTTTGCAGGAGGATCAGTGTTTGCATTCGTGGGAGGAGCAGAGCCATTAGAGACTGTGCAGTCTTGAGAGGGAGGACGCAGTCCATCTTGAGGGAGCTCTGGAGTGGCACTATTTTGGAGGATTCTGGCCGGCCCTTGCCTATTGGAGGCATTTGGCAAAGTGGGAGGCCATATTTTGGAGGATTTCATTCAGCACCAGCGTGGCCCTTGGGAGGATAGTGTAGATCCTCAAGGGAGGCATTTTTGGGGGTCGACCATTTCAAAAACGCTCTCTGGGCTTTTCTGGGTATTGTGAGTAGAGGCCGATTCCAAAGTTTCAGCTTTTTCTGAGTAGGGGAGCAGCCCCAAATACTCATCTTGTTCCAGCAGTAGCAGTAGCAGTAGCACGACAGTTTTCCAGCAGCTTGGATGCAGAGTAGAGAGCAGCCATTCCATTGATATTCTGAGAGTATTCCTACACTTGCCTGGTGCAAGTCGAGGTGCCATCACTCTGATCACCTTTTGTACTCATTTCTATTTCTCAGTGTAATAAAATGGCTCAGTATTCTTTCTATTTCATGTGTATCTGCTTCATGTTCAATTTTTAGCATTTTGTATCTTGTTGTATGCTTTGTATTGCTATCTATTGCCCTTTCGGGATATTACAGTGGTATCAGAGCTCATAGACTTGGCTCAGCCTGTGGGGCGAGTTGTTTATGACATCGGGAGAGAAGCCGTATATTTGCTACAGAGGTAGAAAGTACCGTGACAGAGAGCGTAGGTTGCAAATCACCTATGGAGAGGGTGACTGCGTTCCAGTCGTGGACGCAGAATAGGAGGAACCGAAGTTTGGGGAAATGCTCCTCAAGTCAGTACAGGATTTGTCGAGGCAGATTGAGGTGATGGGACAGAGATTCACTGCTTTGGAGGCTAGACAGCGTGAAACCCCAAGGGGTTTCTAGATTGGTGAGGGATCGGGCACATCGCACCATTTGCAGGAGCACGATGCCACTCATCACATGCACCCACACGCTCCACTATGCCCACTTTTCTGGCCACATGGGTGATTACTTTGCTGAGTATCAGGCATACGGGTAGGAGTTTAGGGATGCCCTTTCATTTCGAGATTTTGTTCAGCTCCAGCAGGACAGTAGACCCCGTGACCATGACAGGGGACACCGGCATTATCATGACGGAGACACTCAGCATACGGTGAGCAGGTTCCACTTGCCTATGTTTGATGGTTCATCAAACAGTTCGGCGAAGGCTTGGGTGGAGAAGCTGGACATATACTTCTAGCTCAACCAGATGGCAGAGACGGAGGCCATCAAGGTGGCAGCGTTGCATTTGGATGGAGAGGCCCAGGATTGGTGGTTCCACGGGATGATTACACTCGGGCATTCGAAAGTGACCACATATGCCGAGTTCACCCAGAGGGATCCGGAGGAGCACTTTGTTGAGCTGACGAGGCTCAAACAAACCGGGAGTCCGGATACTTATATCTCAGATTTCCTGAGACTTTCAGTGATGGTGCTAGATCTATCTGCGGCACGAATGATTTACATGTCCATTAAGGGGTTAGCAGAGCTGCTTCGGGGATTGGTCAGATCCACTAGACCAACCACACTCCATGACGCAGTTGGCAGGACCCGGGATTTGCAGGATGCCTTAACCAGGACCAGGACGCCTTACCCCCAGAGACATGCTTTCTAGCCTAAGGGGAAGGATGTGAGGATTTCGCCTCCAAAGGGGAATCCGGGTAGGGCACAGTTGGATGATGATGCCAGGAGGGAGTTGAAGAAGAAGAGGTTGTGTTTCACATGTCAAAAGCCGTGGGCACCAGGACACAGATGTGCTGCTGGCAAAGCACACTTTATTGAGGTCTTCTCCGAGAGCAGCGGGAAAGAGGATGAGTATGATGACGTGGAGGCAGGGGGCAGCCATGCAGCGCAGGACCGTTTGCCACCTCCACCACCAGGAGCAGGAGGTGCAACCTTTGCACCTACAGGGGGGACCCTTGCAGCACTGTGGGGAGTACCCAAGTATCTGACGCTGCGTGTCTGAGGGACAGTACGGGGGTAGCGAGTATCAATACTGGTGGACAGTGGGGCAACCCACAACTTCATCGATGCACAGATGGTAGAGCGGAGAGGCATACAGACAGAGAGCTTCGATGGGTTTTCAGTGTTGGTCCCAGGGGATCAGACGATGCAGTGCCAGATATGTTCCAGAGCTGGCAGTGACGATGGGCACCTACACAGTGACTGACCACTTTTTCGTGGTTAACATACCGGATACCAATGTGGTATTGGGTGTACAGTGGCTGATCACTCTAGGGAAGGTCACCACAGATTAGGAGGCCTTGGAGATGGAGTGGGATGATAAGAAGACTGGGAAGCATGAGAAGATACGGGGAATGCACACCTACCCACCCCAGACTGTTTCAGCTCACCGAATGGAGGCAGACTTCCGGAAGGGAGACATAGAGTGGGTAGTAGAGCTGCGTGCATTAGAGGCAGGGACTACCGGGCAGACAGTTCATCCAGAGATACAGACCATCCTTGACAGGTATGCCATGGTGTTTGGGGAGATACCACCAGGTCAGCCACCGGATCGGGGATTTGAGCATACTATTGAGCTAGAACAGGGCATTTAGGTCGTCATTACCACACCCTATAGGCACCCCAAGGCCTATTGGGACGAGATTGAGTGGGCTATCCATGAGCTGTTAGCCCTTGGACATATTCGGCCTAGCAGCAGTCCTTTCGCTTCTTCGGTAGTGTTGGTGAAGAAGAAGGACGGCACATTGCGGATGTGCATTGATTACAAGGCCCTGAACAAGAAAACCATGAAGAATAGGTACCCTATACCACAGATTGACGAGCTGATGGATGAGTTGAGAGGGGCACAGTTCTTCTCAAAGATTGATTTAAGATCTGGGTACCACCAGATTCGCGTGAGGGAAGAAGACATTCCCAAGACCGCTTTCAGGTGCCATTACGGCCATTTTGAGTTCTTGGTGATGCCATTTGGGCTAACCAACACACCAGCCACCTTCCAGTCGTGAATGAACCACATCTTCCGCAGTCATCTGAGGAAGTTTGTGTTGGTCTTGTTTGATGATATATTGATATATAGCAGGACATGGGAGGAGCATCTCCAGCACATAGAGGCAGTGTTGCGTATTTTGGAGGAGCAGCAGTTTTATGCTAAGCTCTCCAAGTGTGAGTTTGGGTTGACAGACATGCTATACTTGGGACACATTATAGGTGTGGACGGAGTGAGGGTCCACGAGGAGAAGATCAGGGCCATCAGGGATTGGCCAGACCCGAGAAACGTGACGGAACTTCGGGGGTTTGTGGGTATCTGCACCTACTACAGGAAGTTCGTCAAGAGTTTCTCTCAGCTTGCTGCACCCCTTACAGATTTGACGAAGAAGGGGGCATTCAGTTGGACAGATACAGCACAGCGGGCCTTTGACAGGCTCAAGGAGGTGATGAGCAGCTGTACAGTGCTTGCATTGCTAGATTTCACGTAGCCATTCGTTTTGGAGTGTGATGCATCAGGAGAGGGGATCGGAGCAGTATTGATGCAGGGAGGCCACCCTATAGATTTTGAGAGCCGGAAGCTCCTTCCACATGAGCGGTTGTATGCCATATACGACAAGGAGATGCTGGCCATCATGCATGCATTGGCCAAATTCCGACAGTACCTGGTAGGTAATAGGTTCAGGGTGAGGACTGACCACAACAGCCTCAGGTTCTTCTTAGAGCAGAAGCAGCTACAGGAGAGGCAGCAGAAGTGGGTTAGCAAGATCCAGGCCTACGACTTTGACATTGAGTATGTCAAAGGGAAGAACAATGTGGTGGCTGATGCACTTTCACGCAGACCAGCCACGTTGTCTTTGATGAGTTTGGACACAGATTGGAGGGCTCGACTTTTGGTGGAGTACTCTAACGACAAGTTTGCTTGTGAGGTTCTGGATGGACAGGTGACAGATGATAGATACAGGGTGATGGATGAGAACTTGAACCAAGGTGGATAGATCTCTGACCTAGGCTCAAACAAGAAGAAGATATTGGTGGTGCTTCACATGATTCACTATTGCTCTGTTTAACTGTGTTTACCAAAACCCTGCCATGGCTACTGTGAGACACCAGAAGGGCCTCATGAGTGACGTACTCCAAAGATGTCGGGGTGAGTGCGAGGTTTGCCAGCCGCAATGCGAGAGAACCATTTAGCAGTTTGTTATGTGACTTCCCATTCCAGAGGGGAAATGGGAGAGTATTTCGATGGACTTCATCACAGGGTTGCCCATGGTGCAGGGCAAGGACTGTATATTCGTCATCGTTGATCGACTGACGAAATATGCACATTTTTTTGCCATATCCGCACATTACGCAGCAACGTAGGTGGCAAAGCTGTTCTTCCGGGATATCTTCAGGTTACATGGTCTTCCCAAGACCATTGTCAGTGACAGGGACAACCGCTTCATGGGCAGATTTTGGCAGGAGCTTTTCCGGCTGGTGGGGACAGAGTTGACACCGAGCACCAACTACCACCCACAGACAGATAGGCAGACAGAGATAGTTAACAAGTGGCTGGAGGGCTACTTGCGTAACTATGTCAGTGGGCAGCAGAGAGCATGGATGAAGTGGCTGCACCTAGGAGAGTACTGCTACAACAACACACATCACATGTAGAGAGCAGCCATTCCATTGATTTTCTGAGAGTATTCCTACACTTGCTTGGTGCAAGTCAAGGTGCCATCACTCTGATCACCTCTTGTACTCATTTCTATTTCTCAGTATAATAAAATGGCTCAGTATTCTCTCTATTTCATGTGTATCTGCCTCATGTTCGGTTTTTAGCATTTTGTATCTTGTTGTATGCTTTGTATTGCTGTCTATTTCCCTTTCGAGATATTACAGCGTGGTCCCGCTTCCGACACCATATACATCACTCCCTTACACCTATTTTATCCCTATTCATCTCTTTTCCCATCTGGGTCCACATGTGTCCACATAGGGTCAATCTCCCCCTCCCCTTGTCCATAACTTGGGTTGGGCTTGTGACGATGCCCGAAGGTTGATGTAGCGAAAAAGAAAAGAAAAAGCATAATTTGGCCACTCTCAACAGGAAATGTACCACAAAATGTACAAGATGGTCAGAACATACAAATTTAGCACGTGGGAAAAATCCAAACATGAGCTTTACCCCTTATCCATGGACGTCACCCTGGTCCCTAATGGCCCTAGATGAGCCCCTTCCATCATTAAGGAACCCATGATTGACCCAACCCTTGATGGGTGATGAACTGCCCCTTATTAAGGGGGTATTCACTACTATATATTACACAACATTCTCTCATCCCTTGGATCCCTGAGCAATAATGAAGAAAAATCAATAAAAGGCAAAAGGCATAAGAAGAGGAGTGGAAAAACAAAGATCGGGGCAAATTGTGTACCATGAATTTTTTTTTTTTCCTTTCTGAGGAATAAACTCGCGGAGAACCCGGGTGCACTTCCCCAGAATATCTCGATGGTACGCGCGATAAATCGTCGGCGTTGATTATGGCGCCTGACCCCAAGGGACTCAAATTCAGAATCGAACCCGTGACCTCCCTGATTACGGAGAGGACCCACGTCTGGCTCAGACAAGTTGAGCTATCCCTTGGGGCTAAATTGTGTACCATGATTTGCTCCCTCCTACACTTATATACCTAGGTGTGGGCTTACCTTATTATAACTAAATTGTTATACCATGACATGTGGTCTGGATGATTCCCCTAATCCCCACTCTGTTCCATTACTTTATCATTTTCCATCTACCACTTGAGGTAGGTACCATGGACATGTCACCCCCTTTAAAGGTTGAAACCACCTAATAACGTCCTTAATTAACCCCCATTTTGAGCTTGGAGACACTTGTACATGCCAAAGCCCACTATGGAAGGCCATACCATCATGAAGAGCCCCATTGGTTCCATGACTTGTAAGCAATTCTACTTGATTATTTTGATGATTTGTTGTATTGTAGGGCAAGGGAACGCATTGGATCTTATGCATGATTGCAAGTAGGTCTCCATTTGGGGCTTGGTCTCCCTTTACAGGGACTTGGCTCTCTAGAGGGCCACATTGGCACTTCTAGGGTGAGCATTGAGAGACATGGGCCCCCATCATAACAGAGAGTGTTGATTTTTGGGTAGCATTGGATGTGCTCTAGCTCCAAAACTTTGTGGAGGGGCCAGAACACATGAGATCTCCAAGACCCATAAATCCTTTGGAGAAATTCGACCCCGAGCTTAAGTTATTCAAATAATTAATTATTTTAAATGGAGTCTAAGTTAAAACTTAGGGAAATAAAGTAATTAAAGTGAATTAATTTAACATGTGGGTGAGAATGTGCTAAGTGACGAAGATCAAGTATTTTCTAATCTTAGTCGTCGATTAGAGATTAGATCACGGTCGTTGATTCATTGACAGGAAAAGTATAGATCACGGTCGAATTCTTCTGATAGAGCAGTGCTCAGACGAAGATTAGATCTGAGTGATTCAGCGCAACAGTGAGGGGAAGATGCAGTAATTGGTCAGAGGACCAAGAGTACATAGTAGAGCAAGGGCAGCAGAAGCAGCAGATGGACTAGCGCAGCCACTAGGAGTGGTGACACAGACCCTAGAGAGGCTAACGTAGGCCCACGCAGGGCTCACGCAGGAGCTGCGCAGTGGCTCCTAGAGACAGTCCAGATTTAGCTGGAGACTGGGGTTTCTGAGGCGGGAGGGCTAAAACTCAGTTTCTGAGAGGTTGATCAGCACAGAGAAAGGGTGACGCAGTTCTCAGCTAGACCCACGTAGGCGTGCGTAGAGGCTGTTGGGGCTTGACCAGTTTCTTATCTGGATTAGCCGAGACTTGCAGTGTGAGGTAAAATTCACTATTTATTTCTGTCTGTCGAGGTTTTTCTCTATTGGGTGATCCAGATTTTGGCACCTTAGATGTACTTAGAACACTGCTGCTTAATAATATAAACCCTCAAATCTTCTGCACCGGTTTTCCCACATTAAGTCTTTCCGGAGACATTTGTTCGAAAAATTCGTGTCCTTTGTCTAAATGTGTCACTTATTTTTCAGTACTTGATCTATATAATTGTGTAGGCTACAGTGTATTTGCATTAGTATTTTTATTGAAGATTCAGAAAATTAACTTGTAATTTAAATAAGGCAAGTAGGTAACGCAAATCAAATTTACATTCAGGAATGCAAATCAGATTTACATTAGAGTAGGATTTTTGTAACTTTGATTCAGGAATTTCCACATGGTATCATAGCTATTGTAGATCGAGTAGATTTGAAGCCATCAGCGAAAGGACGAAGGAAATTTGTTGCAGGAAGGCAGTTGTCCCGAGTGACAGTGTCGAACCAGAATGAGGCAGAGGAAGGGTGACACAGTCACCAAAGGGGCTCATGCAGAGCCTGTGTTAGCCAGCCAGGGTGACGTTGTAGCTGTGCAGAGGAAACACAGAGCTTTCTGGGCCAGTGCATAGGTTTTGAGCCTCCGTCTTTTTGGTTGCCGAGGCTGGAAGAGTAGTTCGATTTTCTTCAGGAGTTGCTGATGGGGCATTGATTATGTTGGTGCAGAACAATGTCTAGTGGGGCAATGGAAAAGTAGAGGAAACAGTTCCTCAAAAGACTTCTTGCCAAGAAGTCTAGATCTAGTGCTGATTAACATCAAAGAGTGATAAGAGAGGATTGATTCGACATCAGTTGGCAGAAGGATTTCTGCGAAGGAAATCAAGATTTAGAGGGAGCTTGTTCCTTAGAGGGTTTCTAGCGCCAAAAAAACCCAGATTTGAGTTTTGTTGGGGCAATAGCAAAAGAGGGAGAAGAGAACCAATTCGACATTGTCTTGTTGAGCAGAGATGGCCGCACATGGACTGAGGGATCAGGATAGGTTGGATGGAGCATCCAACTTTGTCATCTAGAAGGCCAGGATCCTATCAGTTTTGAATGATCATCGCATCAAGGATCATGTCTTACATGAAGTTGTTGGCCCTCTTGATGTTGATGCTTTCAAGAAGTATGAAGAGGCTCAAGCGAAGGCAAAACACACGATCATGGACGGATTCAAGGATCATGTGATCCCACATGTTGCCGAGAAGAACAAGGTAAGGGAAATGTGGACTTCCTTGACCACTATGTACCAGCGAACCTCCGTCTTGCGGAGGATGTTGTTTGAGAATCAGCTGAGACTATTTCAGATGCAGAAGGGAGAATAAATTGACCCCTTCCTTATTAGATTGTGAGCGATCCAAGATCATCTGGTTTCCATAAGGGCTACACCAGATGATGGACTTATTGTCAGGACTTCCCTGAATGTAGTCACGGAAGACTAGGAAACCTTTGTCTAAGGTATTTTGGGCATAGCAGCTCTTCCAAACTGGGACTAGATGTGGACAACTCTTCGACAATAAGAGATCAGAAGGTTGGCCAAGGCAGGAAGTAGGAGTACGGGGATCAAGATCAAGGAGGAAGAGGAATATGCGGCTCTCGCATCTAAGGGACAACATGGGCAGCAGAGAAGAAAGAAGAAGCACCTCTCGAAGGTCAGATGCTTCAGGTGTGGAGAATTGGGACATTTCGCCACACAATTCCCTTAGAAGAAGAAGGGCAAAGAAGATTTTGATTCTAAGGCTGCTATAGCGAAGAACGATGATGGGGATGATGATGATGTCTCCATGAGTGCTCATGTGCCTCAGGAGAAGAGGTGGGACGACATTGATCTGTAGTTATTGTGAGCATCAGTGTAGGGCAGGATCCTTGAGGTACACAAACTCTTGGATCTAAGACGAGCTATGGGAGCCCTTAATGTCAGTAGCAGAATGATGGGTGTCAGTTGGTGCAAGAGATGATGGAGCGACAGTGGCAAAGCTACAATGCTAAAGTCTGAAGTAGGACAGAGCAGAGGTAGCAGCAGCAGCGCAGTGCACGGAGGTGTAGTGCAGTGTAGTGCAGAGCAGTAGCAACAAGAAGCATCAAAGGGTCAGCGCAAATTAGTAGCAGAGGGAGCTTCACCATCGAAATGCATCCAGACTGATTTGTATGTCAAGTTTTTGGGTGGATTTTCAGTGGCTTAACTCTCAGCAATTGAGTTGCAGTGCAACAGTTAGCAGTGGCAGTGTTATGGGCAACATGATGCAACATTTGAGAGGGAGCTGCAGTACAGATGAGGCAATGGCAAGTGGCAATGTCATGGTAAGCAGTACAGAAGGCAACATTGCAGTTGATGAGGGGGAGCTGAGCATCAGAAGTGCAGAAGACCGATGTCGTGGATCAGGGTGATGCTTCTGGTGTAGAAGTATTGTTAGAGCACATTCCTCGCTAAGAGGGAGTGTTGATTTTTGGGTAGCATCGGATGTGCTCTAGCTCCGAATCTTTGTGGAGGGGCTAGAACGCATGAGATCTCCAAAACCCAGAAATCGTTTGGAGAAATTCCACTCGGAGCTTAAGTCATTAAAATAATTGATTATTTTAAATGGAGCCTAAGTTAAAACTTAGGGAAATAAATAATTAAAGTGAATTATTTTAACATGTGGGTGAGAATGTTCTAAGTGACGAAGATCAAGTCTTTTCTAATCTTAGCCATCGATTAGATATTAGATCACAGTCGTTGATTCATTGATAGGAAAAGTATAAAGGAAGGCTTGAGGATCAGTTGGAGAACACACATGGTGAGTTTAAGAGATCAAATTCTTCTGACAGAGCAGTGCTCAGACGAAGATCAGATCTGAGTCATTCAGTGCAGCAGTGAGGGGCAGATGCAGTGATTGGTCAAAGGACCAAGAGTACATAGCAAAATAAGGGCAACAGAAGCAACTGAGGGACCAACGCAGCCACTAGGAGAGGTGATGCAGACCCCAGAGAGGGTGACGGAAGCCCACATTGGGCTCACGTAGGGGCTGCGTAGTGACTTCGAGAGACAGTCTTGATTTAGCTGGAGACTGGGGTTTCTGAGCCGGGAGGACTGAAACTTAGTTTCGGAGAAGCAGATCAACGTAGAGAAGGGGTGACACAGTCCTCATCTAGATCCACACAGGCCTACATATCTACTGCACAGAGGCAACGCAGAGGCTACTGGGGCTTCACCAGTTTTTGATCTGGATCAGCTGGGACTTGCAGTGTGAAGTAAAACTCACGATTTATTTATGTCTGCCGAGGTTTTTCTCGTTGGGTGAGCCGGATTTTGGCACCCTAGATGGAGTCAAAATACTACTGCTTAATAATATAAACACTCAGATATGTTGCACCGGTTTTCCCGCATTGGGTTTTTTCGGGGACATTTGTCCGAAAAATATGTGTCCTTTGTCTACATGTGTCACTTATTTTTCAGTACTTGATTTGTATAATTGTGTAAGTTGTAGTGTATTTGCATTAGTATTTTTACTGAAGATTCAGAAAAATAACTTGTAATTTAAATAAGGCAAGTAGGTAATGCAAATCAAATTTACTGTAGTAGGATTTTTGTGACTTAGATTCAGGAATTTCCACAGAGAGCACTTCTTGGATCCCCAACATCACTCATTTATTGCTCCTGTTCCACCTTTTGGATGAGGATGATGCACCTAGTTCACCATGCCCAACTAGCTCCACACTTGTACCATACACTTAGAAGATGATACTGGGTCTGGATGAGGGCTTATGTCATTATCTAGTCCTTACAGATGGTTTACATGCACTTTCGATCTGCTTGGAGACCCATGAGAATGTCCTTGTGTCCTTCACACCCCACTTCGGGGCACCACAGGGATTTGCATGGAAATCAAGGGGCCAACCCCTTGTACACTATGTTTGAGGTCCATTCTCACATCATGGCACACTCAAGACTTCATTAGGCCTCCTCAAAGGCCCAACGACTCATTTAATTGATCATTCAACCCTCTTGAGAGGCTTATTATTGTGTTATTGAGCTATCTTAGTGGGCTTGTCACCAAGGGAAGTTATTATTGTACATTATTTTATTATTTGGGGATCAATTAGGTCAAATTATGCAAATTGAACTCATTAGTGATTGTATAAATACAAGTGAGGTGATTCATTTTCATCATCATCACTTGGACTCAGATTTAGTAGCTCTTGAGAATTTCACATTCCCTTTTGGAGGACAAGTTCGGATGTTATGGATGATATTGAAGTTTGGATCTATCTCTTGTCTTGGAGCTTCATTATTGGCATAATATGATGATTGGATATACTCTTTTGTACAGTGAAGTAATCTTTTCATTCTTATTTTTGTTATTTACTTTGTCACATGAATGCCGCTGGGATTTTCGCTAATACAAGTCTGAAATTTATTGCTTTCCTATGCGAAATTGTGGAAATTTTGATCTTTTATAGCATTGCATCATTGCATGGGCCATGTATGAATTGGTGGATGTTCCTAGAGATTATTTTTTTTAAATATATCTTGACAAGTCATCAACTATTGCATATCGAAGTATAAAGATCTCAAGCAGCTGCTCTCATGCCCTAATGCCATGCGAAATTGCTTGAAGACCTCCTTGATTGGGTGAAGTTTGAACCTCTTCCAAACACATATTTCTCTGACCTCTCCTTCCCTTTCTAGGCCTAACATCCATAGGTCATTTAGGGCATCACTTATCTCACGTTCTAGCAATAAAAAGACTTTGATTTCTTGTACATTTCTGTGCTAGGGTTTCGTCTAGAGGCACTCCAAATTTCACGAAATTCTGGCGGTGGAATCTCGAGATATTGCAAGCCCTAGCCCAAGAATTGTTTTTTGCCTTAGGTTTCCCTTGGCTAATGACCTCATTTGGGTCATCGTATTCTATTCTTAGAATATTGTCCATTGATCGTCTTCCCTTCCACAATCACGTCAAGCCCCTCCTTAATCAATCAATTCCACTTGCTTGATCTAATTCTGGGTCCACTTTGTCCTGTGTGGTCCCACAACTTTACAAATCCAACTCCACAAAGATAACATAAAGACCAAGTCTCCATAAGGATTTCGAGGCCTAGGAATCATCTTTACAAGATACATTCCCAAACCCTAGCCTCGAGAATCCACTTAGCCCTTCATAGAGAGCCTATCACCTTGCTTTCAAAGCAAGAAAGCCATACAATTGAGTCCCTCTTAGGAATAGGCCTTTGGAATCACCCTCCATCCTCTCATTGATACATCCATTATAGTGGTTCCTCCTTAGCAGGTCTCCTCCTATCGGTGATCTTTTATAGCGTTGCACATTGCATGGGTCATGTATGAATTGGTGAATGTTCCTAGAGATTATTTTTTGAAATACATCTTGACAAGTCATCAACTATTGCATAGTGAAGTATAAAGATCTCAAGCAACTTCTCTCATGCCCTAATGCCATGGGAACTTGCTTGAATACCTCCTTGATTGCGTAAACCTCATCCAAACCATAAATTCTTCTGACTCTATCTCTCCCAAAGGATAAGGCACTGATCCTTCCATAGGTGTTCACTTTAAACACATATTTCTCTCACCTCACTTTCCATTTCTAGGCCTAGCCTGGATAGATCATTTAGGGCATCCATTATCTCGCGTTCTAGCCTTCAAAAGACTTAGATTTCTTTTCCATTTCTGCGCTAGCGTTTCCTCTAGAGGCCCTCCAAATTTCACGAAATTCTGACGGTGGGACCTCGAGATATTGCAAGCCCTAGACCATGGATCATTTCTTGCCCTAAGTTTCCCTTGGCAAGTGACTTCATTTGGGTAATTGTATTCTATTCTAAGAATATTTTTCCATTGATCCTCTTCCCTTCCATAATGAGGTTAAGCCCCTCCTTGATCAATCAATTCCACTTCCTTGACCTAATTCTCGGTCAACTTGGTCCTGTGTGGTCCCACAACTTTACAACTCCAACTCCGCAAAGATGACATAAAGACCAAGTCTCCATAAGGATTTATAGGCCTAGGAATCATCTTTACAATATACATTCCCAAACCCTAGTCCCGAGAACCCAATTAGACCTTCCTAGAGAGCTTATCACCTTGCTTTCAAAGCAAGAAAGCCATACAATTGAGTCTCTCTTTTACCCTTCATCCTCTCATTAATACATCCATTATAGTCATTCCTCTTATACTGGGTCTCCTCCCATCGATGATCTTTTATAATGTTGCATCATTGCATGGCCCATGTATGAATGAGTGAAAGTTCCTAGAGATTATTTTTTTGAAATACATCTTGAGAAGTCATCAACTATTGCATATCGAAGTATAAAGATCTCAAGCATCTGCTCTCATGCCCTAACGCCATGCGAAGTTGCTTGAAGATCTCCTTGATTGAGTAAACCTCTTCCAAACTGTAAATTCTCCTAACTCCATCTCTCCCAAAGGATACGACATTGGTCCTTCCATAGGTGGTCACTTTAAACGCACATTTCCATCACCTCTCCTTCCATTTCTAGGCCTAACATCCATAGGTCATCTAGGGCATCACTTATCTCACATTCTAGCCATCAAAAGACATTGATTTCTTGTCCATTTCTACGTTAAGGTTTCCTCAAGAGGCCCTCAAAATTTCACGAAATTCTGATGGTAGCATCTCGAGATATTGCAAGCCCTAGCCCGAGGATCGTTTCTTGCCATAGGTTTCCCTTCGCTAGTGACTTCATTTGGGTCATTGTATTCTATTCTAAGAATATTTGTCCATTGATCCTCTTCCCCTCCACAATGAGGTCAAGACCCTCCTTGATCAATCAATTCCACTTCCTTGACCTAATTATGGGTCCACTTGGTCCTATTTGGTTCCTCAACTTTACAACTCCAATTCTCAGAGATCACATAAATAACAATTCTCCAAAACGATTTTTAGGTTTAGGAATCATGTTTACAAGATACATTCCCAAACCCTAGCCTCTAGAATCCTCTGAGCCCTTCCTAGAGAGCCTATCACTTTGCTTTCAAAGAAAGAAAGCCATACAATTTCAATCTCTTAGGAGTAGGCCTTTGGAATCACCCTTCATCCTCTCATCGATTCATCCATTATCGTGATTCCTCTTATACCGTGTCTCCTCCCATCGGTGATATTTTATAGCATTGCATCATTGCATGGGCCATGTTTGAATAAGTGAATCTTCCTGGAGATTATTTTTTTGAAATAAATCTTGACAAGTGATCAACTATTGCATATCGAAGTATAAAGATCTAAAGCAGCTTCTCTCATGCCCTTATGCCATGCGAAGTTGCTTGAAGACCTCCTTGATTGGGTAAACCTCTTCCAAAACATAAATTTTCCTAACTCCATCTCTCCCAAAGGATAAGGCATTGGTCCTTCCATAGGTGGTCACTTTAAACACATATTTCTCTCACCTCTCCTTCCCTTTCTAGGCCTAGCCTCCATAGATCATCTAGGGCATCACTTATCTCATGTTCTAGCAATCTAAAGACTTCGATTTCCTGTCCATTTTTTCATTAAAGTTTCCTCTAGAGGCTCTCCAAATTTCACAAAATTCTGATGGTGGAATCTCAAGATATTGCAAGCCTTAGCCTAAGGATCGTTTCTTGCCTTAGGTTTCTTTTGCTAGTGATCTCATTTGGGTCATTGTATTCTATTCTAAGAATATTTGTCCGTTGATCCTCTTCCCTTCAACAATCAGATCAAGCCCCTCCTTGATCAATCAATTCCACTTCCTTGACCTAATTCTGGGTCCACTTGGTCCCTTGTGGTCCCACAACTTTACAAATCCAACTTTGCAAAGATCACATAGAGACCAAGTCTCCATAAGGATTTCTAGGCCTAGGAATCATCTTTACAAGATACATTCCCAAACCCTAGCCTCGAGAATCCTCCTAAGCCTTCCTAAAGAGCCTATCACCTTGCTTTCAAAGCAAGAAAGCCATACAATTGATTCTTTCTTAGGAATAGGCCTTTGGAATCACCCTTCATCCTCTCATTGATACATCCATTATAGTGATTCCTCTTATACTGGGTCTCCTCCAATTGGTGATATTTTATAGCGTTGCATCATTACATGGGCCATGCATGAATGGGTGAATATTCCTAGAGATTATTTTTTTGAAATACATCTTGACAAGTCATCAAGTATTGCATATCGAATTATAAAGATCTGAAGCAGCGGCTCTCATGCCCTAATGCCATGGGAACTTTCTTGAAGACCTCCTTGATTGGATAAACCTCTTCCAAACCATAAATTCTCCTGAATCCATCTCTCCCAAAGGATAAGGCACTGGTCCTTCCATAGGTGGTTACTTTAAATGCATATTTCTTTCACCTCTCCTACCTTTTCTAGGCCTAGTCTCCATAGGTAATCTAGGGCATCACTTATATCATGTTCTAGCCATACCTCCACGAGAGAGATGGGATGACATTGAGCTCTAGCCACCAGAGTTACAGAGATTTGGTCAGGGTCCATAGAGGAGCAACAACAGTGGTAGTTTACTCCTCATATGGATCATTGCCCTTGCTACAGGGGCCCACAGTAATCATTAGCAAATGCATCAGTGTTCAACATGGAGCAGTTAGATCTTGAGGGAAAGTTGCAAAGACTAGTAGCAATCAGTTATTGAGAGGTGCAGAACTAGTCAAGGCGCAAACAAACTCAGTGAATAGCGCAAAGGCTAGTTGTAGTTAGATCCTCAGGAGATAGTTGCAGAACCAATATAGGGACACAGTTGATTTAAAGTTCTCAGTTGCAGTAGTTGTATCAGCAGTAGCAGCATGAGATTGCGAAAATTCCTAGATCTGACAATCTTAGGAATCCCACTGCAACAACTAAGTGTAATTCTCCTATTATGTAAATTACTTTTACAGAATTAATTCAGACATGAATTATTGAAGTAACTACTGAAGCAACCTTCACTGAATAAAATATAATTCCAAAACAAGGAAACTGAGCAAGAAATCAATCACACATAGGACACAATTATTTTTGGACACAAGTCCCCGAAAAAACCCAATGCGGGAAAACCGGTGTAGCAGATTTGAGGGTTTGATTATTAAGCAGTAGCAAATCCTGAATACATCTCTGAATACCTCAAGGGTTATTCAATTACAGAGAAATATTGGCAAAAAGAGTTGTGAGTTTTACCTCACTCAATCACTGGAAAATCCGGTTGATCTGGATACTGGAAGAACTGCCTCTGGAGGTCTCTGCACAGTTACTGCATAGGCACTGCGTCACCTCCTCTAAGGACTGTGTCACCCCATCAAAGGATCAATCTAACTCCCAGAATCTCAGATCTGGGCCTCTTGGTCTCACACCCTGGCTTCAGGTTTCTGGATCTGATCCCACAGTTGAATCTCGGAAACCCTCTGAATCTCTGTGTAGCCTCTGTGTAGCCCTACGTGGCTCTGCGTCAGCGTGATTAGATTTGTGCTGGGTTTGTTGGAAGTCTATCTGCCTCTCTTTGCTGATGATTCTTCGGCTGAGAAAATCTCTCTCTGGATGCTCCTTTGCCCCTCACTGTACTAAATCACTTAGATCCAATCTTCGTCCGAGCACAACTATGTTAGAAGAATTCGATCTCAAGATTCACTCTGTGTGTGTGTTTCCAAATGACCCTCAATCTTTCCTTTATAATCTTTTCGTTGAGAAATCAACGGTTGAGATTAGGTCTCTAATCAACAGTTAAGATTATATTAGACTTGATCTCTGCCTTTTCTAGATTATTCTCACTCTGTTTTATTAATGTCCTTTAATTATTTAATTTCCCTAAGTTTAGACGTAGGGTCTCCTTTTAAATAATTAATTATTTTAATAAAGCATTAACTGAGTGGAATTTTCACAAATAGTTTTTGGGTTTGGAATACCAGTGTCTAAGCCTCTCCACTAAATTTGGGGCTTAAAGCACTTTCTGATGCTACAAAAATCAACACTCCCTCTTAGCGAGGAAGGTGCTCTAATAATATGCTTACTGCATACTACGCTGTCCCTAAAGCATCCTCTGCGCTGCTATTGCTACCACTGTATTGCTGCCCATGACACTGCCAATGCTTCATCCATGCTACAACTCCCTCTCAAGTGTTGCATCTGCTATGCTGTTAGTACTACCACTGCTAATACTACATCTGCACTGCAACTCAACTGCTGAGAGAAACAACTGAACTCACCCAAAACTGAACAAGTGTTCAGTGGATGCACCTTGGTGCTGAAGAATCTGACTGTTGGTAACTACTGCGCTGTCCCTCTGATGCACTGCTCTGCTGTTGGTCTGCATTGCGTAGCACTGATATACACTGCATTGCACTCTTCTCCACTACGTTACTACTGCTACGTTGTTGCTGCTCTGCTCTGCGCTGCACTCTTGTGCAGTACGCTAGTACTACTAAGTTGTTGCTGCTTTGGTCTGCGTTGCTCTAGAAATAGGTGCTGCTACCTATTGCATTGTCGTCTCCATCACTCCTCAGCTCCCGCCGAAACTCCTCCATCCCGCTACTGCTTATCATGGGCTCCCATAGCAAGGTAATGATCCATGAGGTGGGCTCCTCAAGAATCCTACCCAACTGAAGTTCAAGATGAGCTACAGTTCTATATCACTCCACTTTTCACCTGGAGAAGCATGGGCACTCATGGCAAACTCATCCTGCTCAATCTTTGCGGCTGCAACTGTTGGATTATGCTTCTCATCCTTCTCTTTTTTCTTCAGAGGACACTGTGATGCAAAGTGGCCCATCTCACCACATCTTAAGCATTTCACCTTTGAGACATCTCTCTTTTGTGTTTGTTGCCCTTGTTGCCCTTTTGATGCGAGGGCTGCATTCACCTCCTCCTCTAAAGTCTTTGATCCGTTACTGCTGCCACTGTCAAGCTTGCACTTCACTAGATCTCTCCTCAGCTCTTCCTCTTGAAGTGCTAACCACATCTGCTCCCAACTAGGAAGCGTAGCCCTGCCCAAGATGCTTTGGACAAAAACTTGCCACTTCTCCGTGACATCGTTAAGGGCCAACCTCACCATAGTCGTTGCAGTGGGGGTGTATCCCACGGTTGCCAACTGGTCCCGTATCTCCTGAAGTCGTAAGGAACAGAGCAATGTGCTCCCCCTTCTGCTCTAAGTACATGTTCCGCTGCTTGGAAGTTCCTTCATACAGTAAGGACAAGGCTTCCCACATCTCCCTGGAGGTGCCCTTGCCAGCTAAATGTGAAACTATGTGATCCTTAACTCCATCAAGGATTAGCCTCTTGCACTTTGCTTGTTGGCCTTGTACTTTTTGTTTTGATCCGAATCTGTAGGTACAAAAACCACATTTTCCACTAACGCCTTGAGATCATATTCATCTAGAAGGAATTGAATCCTTTCCTTCCAGATTACATACTTGGAGGAACCCTTCAACCGGTCCTGATCTCTAAGACCACGAGTTGTCGTCTCAGCCAAAAAACTGTCAAACTGCTTCCTCTTTCTCCCCCTCGGTGCAGCCTAGGCGGGCTTACGCACTCCCTTTGGAGCTCGTAGATTCGGTGCCCTGATCTGCTGCTCAGATCTTGGAAAAACGTTGAATTCGTCGACTAGGAATTCAATGAGGAAGAATTACCCGCTATGCCCCTTTTCTTTCTTCTGACGCTTCTCTGCTCCGGAAACCCATGTCACACGGTTCGGGTTCGAATTCGAGCTCGACAACGATTAAGTTTGATTCGAACTCGAATTTTATGATGAGGTTTGCATGAGGTTCGACATTAAGTTCGACTATACATATTTTTCAACACAAACAGACACACACACAAATATATATATATATATATATATATATATATATATAACATAAAATAATAAGAAGTCAAAATCAATCAATAAAGCTATATGAATAGCAGTGAGCACCCACTAGCTAAAATTCATGACGACTATTCACTTCACGCTCTGGGTGGCGGGGACAAGCAACATTTAGAAATTGCAAAGAATACTACACACAGCGGCAACATTGAGCACAATAGAGAGATTACACTTAGATTGAAATTGGCTTGTGAAAATCTATCGACAACCATGGTAAATAAAGCCAAACTAGTGGCCACGGTGGAAAACTAATTGGCGTAAAGAAAACAAGAGATTTTTCTAATAAACCTTAAAACAACTGACAAAAACTGGCCGAACTCTAACCTCAAACCCCCAAAAAAGTTTAAAAATTTATAAAATTTGGCTTCAAGCTTGTCTTTAGGTTCAAATTCATTGAGGTTTGGCTATCAAGTTCGTTGAACTTGAATGAATTGGAATTTTTTTATTGGTTCGCCGAATTTCGAACCCCAAGGTTCAAATTCGACAAACCCTGAGACATAGCCGACAACTACCTGCAGAAAATCTGCGTCTCTCTGGCTTTGCGTGAAGGCTCTGCGCAGCTCCCCCTGCCTCAGCAAAATCTCGAACTGGAAGTCCTACCTCTTTGTCGACTCACTTAGAGAGAGACAACCTCGAAACTTCAGCCCTCATGGCTAGATCTGTGCAAATTGCAATGCCTCTGGGGATTCGATCTCCTACTGCTGCAACAATTCGACCTTCACTTCAGGTTCAGATCCGTTCTTCCTATTTCATATCAAATTCTCTGATACCATGTGAAAATTCCTAGATCTCACAATCTTAGGAAAATCCTACTATAACAACTGAGTGTACTTCTCCTATTATGCAAATTACTTTTACAGAATTAATTCAGACATGAATTAATGAAGTAACTTTTGAAGTAGCCTACACTGAATAAAATAAGATTCCGAAACAAGGAAACTGAGCAAGAAATCAATCACACATAGGACAAATATTTTTGGACACAAGTCCCAGGAAAAATCCAATGCAGGAAAACTGGTGCAACAGATAAACAGTAACAAATCCTGAATACATCTCTGAATACCTCAAGGGTTATTAAGTTACAGAGAGAAATACTGGCAGAAAGAAAAGTGAGTTTTACCTCACTCAATCACTGGAAAATCCAGTTGATCCAGATATTGGAAGAACTGCCTCTGGAGGTATCTGTGCAACCTCTACATAGGCACTGCGTCACCTCCTCTAAGGACTGTATAATCCCAGCAAAGGATCGATCTGTCTCCCGGAATCTCAGATTTTGGCCTCTCGGTCTCACACCTCGGATTCCGGCTTCTGGATCTGAACCGACAGCTGAATCTCGGAAACCCTCTAAACCTCTGCATAGCCGTGCGTGGCTGTGCGCTGGCTCTGCGTGAGCCTGACTAGCTCTACGCTGGCTCTTCTGGAGGTCTATCTGCCTCTCTAGCTGAGAAAATATCTCTCTCCAGAAGCTACTTTTCCCCTCATTGCACTGAATCGCTTAGATCTTATCTTCGTCCAAGCACTGCTCCGTCGGAAGAATTCAATCTCTAGATTCACTCCGTGTGTGTGTTTCCAAATGACCGTCAAGCCTTCCTTTATAATCTTCTCTTTGAGAAATCAATGGTCGAGATTAGATATCTAATCAACAGTTAAGATTATATTAGACTTGATCTCTCTGCCTTTTCTAGATTATTCTTACTCGGTTTTATTAATGTTCTTTAATTATTTAATTTCCCTAGGGTCTCCATTAAATAATTAATTATTTTAATAAAACATTAACTGAGTGGAATTTTCACAAACGGATTTTGGGTTCTTTGGAATACTAGTGTCTAAGCCTCTCTACCAAATTTGGGGCTTAGAGCACTTTCCGATGCTATAAAAATCAACAGAGATCAGTTGCAACACAGAGCAGTGTTTGAAATAGTACAGGGAGATACAATGCAGTGTCGGTAATAGCGCAGAATCCAGATGCAGTATGGTTCATCCACAGAGTTGGCAAATGAATTAGAGTATGCACAGTGGCTTGATGGGAAGTGACAGGTTGTCACAGTTGTCAGACATCAACAGCGTGAGGGAAGATGTTATGGGAGAAATACAGTAGAACACCTTCCTCGCTAAGATAGAGTGTTAGTTTTTGTAGCATCGAACAAGTGTTCTAGTCTTGACTTTGGTCAGAGAGTCTAAGAAACACATGAACTCCAAAACCTAGAAAAGGTTCCAGGAGAAAACACCTAGAGACAACTCAATTAAGTTAATTGATAAATAATTACATATTTCCTAACTTAGAAAATGTGATTAATTAACAACAATTAATTGAGAAAGGTGAGAGTGTTCTAGAAACTCACACGGATTGAGTTTGAGATGTCTTAGCCATTTATGGGGATCTAATCATGGTTCTTGGTTCATCAACGAGAGATTATAAGGCAAGGACGTTGGGATGGAGATAGACACATCGAGTGAGGATGAGATCTAGGCAGATCAAATTTCCCAGAGAGTAGAGATTCAACTGGGAGACACATCAAGTGAGGATGAGATCTAGGCAAATTAAATTTCCCAGAGAGTAGAGATTCAACTGGGAAGAGAATTCAAGGTAGCAAAGGCAGAGGGATTCAGAGGGAGTTTCCAATTTTGGAGAGGCATCAACAAGAGGCCGAATTTTTCCTCAATGAGGCTACGCAGGGCTTGTGCAGGCAGCTTCAAAGGAGAGCTCGATTAGTTGGAGAGAGGATCAATTCAGTTGTTGGAGGCCAAGAAAAATTCCAAAAGGCCAAGCGAGTCATTCTCAAAGGCTGAGTTGGGTAGAACAACAACATCAGAGTAGTTCCATAAGTAGTACCAATTGACCTGCGCAGAGGCTGATGCAGGGGTGTTCGAGCAACCAGTTTGAGCTAGTTTCGGAGCTGAGATCAACGTGGGGTGAGACAAAAATTGTCTCACTAATTTTTGGCTAGATTATTCTATTGAGGATTGCTAGTTTGGCATCTAGATTGTACTCAAAATTTTCACTACAGCATAATAATAATAAAATCCTCATCTGCTGCACTGGTTTTCCCACATTGGGTTTTTTTGACATTTGTCCAAAACTAGCGGTATCAATTTTATTGCGTGTGCACTCTATTTTCTCAATTCCGGTTTTTGTTTCCGCGACATATTCAATTTGGTGAAAATTGCAGTTGTGTTTTTATTCATTGTTTACCATAGCAAATAAATTGCACTTAATAATAATCAGTTAGAAGAATAATTTCCAGTTGCTGCAATAGATTTAAAATTTCACATACAACACCAAGATAAGCTGCTCACCCTCAACAAGTACATAGTACAAGTTTGAGTCTTCCTCACTCTTGGTTAATCCCAAACCAAGAAGATATTCATCAATCCTAACATACCATGCATGTGGAGCTTGCTTCAGCCCATAAAGGGCCTTCTTCAATTTGCATATGTGGGACTCCCATGCACCCTAAAGCCCCTAGGCTACTCAATATACACCTCTTCCTCAATCACCCCATTAAGGAAGGCAATATTCACATCCATCTAATGTATCCTCCCCTCCATCTCTGAAGCAATGGAAATAACTACCCTGATAGATGCATGTCTGGCAGCAGGAGCAAGCGTCTCCTCATATTCCTCATATTCTACGTCGCCACAAATCTTGCTTTGTGCTTCTCAATGTTTCCATCTTCTACATGCTTGATCTTGTAGATCCATTGAGAAGTGAACACAAACTTTTCATCTAGCCTCGACACTATGTGCCACACATTGTTCCTCATGATGGGGCACCATGGCATCCCTCTAGACTTGGTGATTTGTTTCCTCCTCATTAGTAGAAGGCTCGAAATCACTGATGTTGTTCATCAAGCCCAAATAGCTGGAAAATCTAGCAGGTCGTCTACAATCCCTGAAAGTCCTTCTAGGAGCCTCCACATCCTCCTTCGCATCCCTCAAGGTTTGTTTAACTCATCTTAGATCCTCATAGTATACCTTTAAGGAACATCACACTTCTTTCCTCTGAAGGTTGTGCCCTTGTTGTTGGTCCCAACTCAACCTTAAGAGCCTCTCGCTCCTAATCCTCTACCCTTGCTAGTTACTTGTCGTCTGACTTCGTAAAGATTCTACGATCATCAAATTTGGCTATATCCCACGAAAATTCCCTTCTTTGATGAGGGCACCAACTTATTCCTCTTCTCTGTAAGAATGTGGACATAAAATGGATTGTTAAAGATGCATAGATGAATCACCTTTGGTCTCTCTCCTATAAACATCTCCTCAAGGGTTTTATCCTCTAATACCCTTTGAGGACTCTTATCTGCAAGTGAAAAGTTGCATTGCAAGTCCTTGTCCATAAAAATATAGGTAAGTATTGATCATAGATCATCGCCTTCAATACTCCCACTATGGTCCTATTCTTGCTTTCTACAATCCAATTCTACTGAAAGTTATAAGGTACTATGATTTCATTTTTGTTCTTTGCCTCCCTACAAAAATTCTAAAACACATTCAATGTATACTGGTCCCCATTATCATATCTCAGAACCTTAATATTCTTCATGGCATGCTTCTCCACAATAGCTATGAACTCTTGAAATCACCTGAAGACTGCACCTTTGGTCTTCAGGAAGTAGATCCAAGTCTTCTTGAAATATTCATCTATGAATGTCACAAAGTAGCTAGACCTTGTGATTGAATCCACTAGCATAGGGTCCCATATATCTGAATGCACCAAGTCCAACACTCCCTTGGACTTGGTCTCACTTGTGAGGAAAGGCCTTGCACATTCACTCCTACTCCACCCTGATCTCTGAAAACCTATAACCATCCTCCATAACATAGGAAGAGCCTTGTAATGTAGGTGTCCCATCCTCCTATACCAAAGCTCACTTTGGCTATCACTGTCATGTACAAGGGACTTCATTGGTTGACCTATCAACATATATAGGTTGTTCTCCTCGCTCCCTATGATATGCCTCATGATAAGATTAACCATCAGCCTAACAGGTACTTCACCTCCCGTGAAGCTGACCTCTAATCTTCTTTCCCCCATGGTCGAAACTGAAAGGAGATTCTTCTCTAACCATGGTAAAAATATCACCTCCATAATACTCCCTGAGTCCATCTGAAGTTGTATGTTGCAATGCTCTCTATTGCATACTCGATGTTGTCACCAAGCTCCACATGAAGATATCTAGGCTCTCTGGCCATACTGGTGAAGATATCTTGAGATCCCATCATGTGAAAAGATGCTCTACCATCCACAAACCACACCCCTTTCATAACAATGCCATAATGGAAAGACACCAAGGCAAAGTTATTCTGAAACTTCTTGACCAACTCATCCATTTCTGTTGTGGCTACCATAGATGTCTTCCCCTTTCCATTCTTCTTGTTTGAACGTTGTTTGGCATAATGACCAAACTTGTGACATGCAAAGCACTTAAATTTGATCATGTCTTTCTCCTTCTTGCCTTGTAAAGATCCTCATTCGCCCTGATTCTTCCTGGCCTTTGCCTTGACCTTCTTAGCCTGTACAACAAAAGCATGTTCCTCATCCCCAACTTCACTCCCACACTGTCCACCAGTTATTGAACTCTCCCAGATTTTTTTATGGATTGTTGGACATCTAATCCACTAAGGGTTATGGTGTGGAAGTTGAACAGTTAAAGGAAGTCCAAGAGACCTTGGAAGATGAATCCAAGGGTCACTCCAATGTATTATAAATGTATATCATGTGAATAATATATGCATTCAATGCTTATCCTTCATATTAGGTCTTCTCCATAGTTGTGTTTAACATGGTATCAGAGCAAGGTAAATTCTAGCCCTACTCCATTTGAGCCATCGGTCTTGTGACCAATTCCGCCTTTAGTCTTGCCTCCTTGGGCTCTGCACTCGGGCACTCTGCCATTTTGAATATCTACTAGTCTTCTCTTCCTCTATAATTTGGGTGCTGGTCGGACCTGCTACTGGATCCCTGACTATCCCAATCCGTGTGCGTTATTTTTTCCACAATACCCATTTACGTCGGGCTCTTGGCATTGACAACTCAAAAATCCTTGAACTTTTCGGTTTCTTTTGTTATTATTTGTTTTAGAGTGGCACAATGTCATGGTTTCATAACTGCGCTTGAGTGTTTTTCTTGCAGAACAAATGTTGTCCTCTTGTCTGCCAATGTTGTAATGCAACACCCTAATGCTTGTCTACTTGTTGTTCCTGAGACATAAAATTCATGCCTGGACTGACAAGGGTGTTACTATGGAAGATGAATAGTTACGAATGTTGAGAAATGAGGCACTGGCTCGACCTGTGGTGTTTCGCTCAAGGCCTTCCTTCATTAACACATTTCTCCTATTTTATGTCGTTTATGGAATGTGTGAAAACTTTCTGTAAAGCCATCCTCATGCAAAAAATGTTATTTCCCTGTGGCCTCCTCTTTCTAGTTTGTTTTGCAGTCAGTCCTTGACGTTGAACTACCTATTCCATATCGCATTCATCAGTTTAATACAAGTTCGATTGGTTAGCTAGATACTACGAGAGGGTCAAGGAGCTCTCCACTCTCTAGAAATACAAATCGGCCACTTCTAGCAGGAAGGTTTGACGCCATCACAGATTGGTGTAATCCTCAATGACTCTCATGGAATTATACAGGTGAAAAATGTCGCTGGCAGTAAAGCCTTGCGAATTTTGAAGGCTCATAGCCTTGCACAAGAAATACTTAAGGATTTATACCATCTTATTAAAAAGGTGGTGTGTCTTATCGAGTTGGGCAAGTAATCCTCATGGTGTCGAGGAGCTACCTGTACTCCCAAGTCGCAACGCCTCCTTCGCATGAGTTTCTGCCTGCGTCTCCCTTTGCTGATGTTGCGACTTCTCAAAATCATTCTATTATTGTGGAGAGTCTCCATAATAGAAAGGCATTTAGGATATATATATATATATATATATATATATATATATATATATATATTTGAGTGCATTGTATAGAAAGATTGCATTAAGGCCCATTTTCCATTTCAATGCACCAGTAGAGCTTCTTCCAATGGCAGTAGGTGCTACCTTTATCTAAAGAGTGAGTAGATATGCTAATGAGTATTTTCTCTAAAAAAAAAAAACGCAGGAATTTCAACATTTATAAATCATCAACCACTTTCACTGTGTAATACCGAGAAGGCTCTTAGAGCTTTGTGGACAAATAACTAGGTATCGTTTTCTCAAGATACGTAGATGAAGACCAGAGATCATTGCAATTTCAATTAATATATATGTTACATGAGTACGTTTGCATTCAGATATAAAATAATTTCTGTATAAAGGAGAATTACAAGTTCTCATCACTTTTGCAGGGTGGATAAGGGGTACTTATCTCAACAAACTTTAGTGAGTTTTTATCGTAGGTGTGGCACAACTGAAAACTAGTCAATCCTAGTAAATCCTTCTCTGTATAGAATAGAGAATATAGTGCATTGACACCAAAATTTTGTTTCATATTCTATTCCCAATGTGCATTTTTTATTAAAGTTATAACTCTTCAATTATTGAACTTTAGTTATCTAGAAAATGGCCAAAATTGGTGAAGTATTAGAGTTTTTCAAAATTTTGATACAATCCATTGTTGATGACACAGTAAGAATCAACAAAGCTTCTCTCACTGACATTAGAACCTGTTTTCAAAATGCACAAGATAAAATTGAGTTTTTGCAGCTTGAGACAAAGCTTCAACAACGAAAGCATCATTCTGAACTTCTATTTGTTCAGAACAATCCTCTATTTGAGGTTGAAACTGACTCCTATCATCAGCCAACAAGTGATTAAGTCAGTAAAGTTGAAGTTTATCCCCATCAAGTGTTAATTTTAGGAACATATTTGCATGAAAATGTTCATGTTCAACGTGCACTTCCTAAACCAATCATTACTTATATTCCAGATTACTCAAAGCCCATCCAATTTCAGAGTGTTGGATTCCTTCATGAGAGTTCACCTTCAGATGTTCCAGATTCTGCTCCTCTTCCATAACAACAACATCAAAATGTCAAATGGCAACATTGTGAACGAGTTGGCCATAAAACCACTCATTCTTCACACAGATGCTTCAGAAACAAGCCTCTTGCAAGAACAAAGATTTATCTTGGATGGATCGCTTCTTGGCCATGGGCTTTAACAACCAAGAAGATATTTCAGTCATATGACAAATTTTTTTCTAGAGTATTGAACAGTCTCGCAGTTGAGTTTTCTCCATCATCTCACCTTGTATCTGACAGGGGGGGAAGTGTTGGTCATCTACAAGCTTCAAAGCCACATCAAACGAGCCTAAGCCACAACATGAACCTGCTGCCTAATTCAGAGTTGTAGCCAGAGACACAGAAGTTCAAGCGAGCCTAAGCCACAACCTGCCATACTAGATTCTGAGTTGTAGATTGAGCATGCTTTTGGTTGGTGGTTAGACTTAAACCATATATGTGGGGTTGAGACGTCCCTTTTCAGGTTGAGCTTCTCCCTCTTCAAAGAATTGGGGACATTTCCTCTAGCGGAAGACTTCAACTTCTTGCCAGTTTTGGATGAGTTCCAAGAATTGCATTAAGCATTCCAAATTTGGTCGTCATCCTTAAACCACCCTAGGTTGAGACTTCCCTTTTGATTTTTCTCCATCATCTCACCTTGTATCTGGCAGGGAGGAAGTGTTGGTCATCTACAAGCTTCAAATTCACATCAAGCGAGCCTAGGCCATAACCTGAACCTGATGCCTAATTCAGTGTTGTAGTTAGAGACATAGAAGTTCAAGCGAGCCTGAGCCACAACCTGCCATACTAGATTCAGAGTTGTAGCCTGAGCACGCCTTTGGTTGGTGGTCAGCCTTAAACCATCTATGCGGGATTGAGACCTTCCTTTTCAGGTTGAGCTTCTCGCTCTTCAAAGAATTGGGGACACTTCCTCCAGCAGAAGACTTCAACTTCTTGTCAGTTTTGGAAGAGTTCCAAGAATTTCACTAAGCATTCCATAGTTGGTCGTCATCCTTAAACCACCGTAGGTTGAGACCTCCCTTTTCAGGTTGAGGTTCCCCTTTTTATGCAGGTTGCAAACCTCCCTTTTCCAGGTTGAAGGTCTCCCTCTTCAAAGCATTAGGACCACTTCCTCTAGTATAAGAATTCAACTTCGTGCCAGATTTGGAAGAGTTTCGGGAATTGCACTTAGTTTTCCAGAGTTGGTGGTCATCCTTGAACCACCTCCTTATACCAACATTTCAGAAAGCACATTCAACCTAGTGCAACCATGTATATTTTTGCACATTTTGTATTACAACGCTCTTCTTGGACTCATACATACCCCCTTCGAATTAAGGGGGGGAATGTTGGACACCTAATCCGTTAAGGGTTATGTTGTGGAAGCTTAACAGTGAAAGGAAGTCCAAGAGACCTTGGAAGATGAATCCAAGAGTCACTCCAATGTATTATAGATGTGTATCATGTGAATAATATATGCATGCAATGCTTATCCTTCATATTAGGTCTTCGCCATGGTTTTGTTTAACATGGATGAAGTCATCCTACAAACGGATCCAATCAAGACGTTGTTGTCTAGCAAGGATCCTATAATATTCCTAATGGAAATTTACAATGATAAGCAAAGAAAGCATAGTAAAAAACACACACAAAATTTACAACACATTAAACACCCTGAAATCTCCATAAATTGCACTGAGTTGAGCCATTTTATTAATATAAATGTTGGGTACAAAGGTAAGATTAGAAAGCATGCACCTGGGCTTGCCCAAGGCAAGCTAACAATGCCCAGGTGATGAAATCGATTGTTCTAACATGCAATGTGGTTGTCACCATCAATCTTTGCGCTGACCCAGTGAAAATTACACTGCTGGCTGCAAACAATGTTTGCTAGGGCCTCCTCCAGTGCTCAGACAATTTTGGGAAATTAACCTCGGGCTCTCCTCCAATAGCCCACAAAAACCTGCGAAGGAATTGGCCAAATGTTGACCTCGGAATTTCGGCCCAATTTCCGCCTAGCTCCTCCAGTTGTTGGTTGAGTTGGGACCCCTGTTTAACCCCTCGAATCTGCCCAAAAAATTCTGTAAATTTATTTTTGAGATCCTTGTCAAAAACCCAGCAAAACCCAAAAAGGGCTTGTTGTAGTTTTGACGCTCCAAAATTGACCCCAAAATGCTTGGCCCCCCTCCTCCACAAGAAGAAACTGTAAACTGTAGCAGATGTTGGACTTGATGCTCCACCAAAATGCTGGGAAATCCCCCACGATCTCCCTGAATCCAATTCAAAACAACCCCGTCTCCTTAATCCCTTTCACAAGCCATCACACACTTGGTCGCCATGAAAGACTGCACAGTTCCTAGGTAAGATAACATAGGCCCCTGCTCCAGAAATTCGTACTGTTGTAGAAATAACTCCTACTCTTGTAAATCGTTCTCTTTTTGCCTGGAATTTGATTAAGGAATGCTTCAGCAATAGTGTAGCCCCTATCTCCGGGACCACTCTCCAATAAGAATTGCGTGGCTCCTTTCTCGCGTCCCGGTTGAACCATAAATGCATGGTATCTGCGTTGTATCCTCCCAACTACCAAAGATGAGTAGAATTTGCCTCCCCGGGGGGGCAATCATGGTCCACCGAAGAAGAGGGTGAGATTTCCCCTTGGAAACCTCTGGTGCTAAACAACACCTGTGACTCAATTGAACAACTTGAGCAACAATGTGTAAAATGACAAATTATCAAAATGTACTTAATGCTGCCTTCAACCCTCTATTTATAATTGTTGCTTCACCTTTCCTTGTGGGTCCCTCATCCAAATATTTTGATCTCCTTTGCACAAAATCGATTTTTCCTTTAGGGGCGGCCCCCACATTCCACTAAGGTTGAAATTTTCAATTTTTCCTAATTCCCATATACCAAAAATGTCTCCAATGCCCAGATTACAAAATTGTTCTATGCTTAGCACTCCCCCAATAAACTCTGTTAATCCTGTTAAATGAAAAATAAAAATTGGGGATATTACAGTCCTCCCCACCAAAAATTGCTTGTCCTCAAGCAATGCTTGAACAAGCATCCTCTCTAGTTGTTGATCCCCATTGCCACTGCAAAATATGCCAGGATTCCAGATGCGCCATTGAATTGTCCTTGACATCTACACTGTCTTGTCATGAAGGATTCCCTCAATAGCAGGATCCCAAGCCATCTTGTCCAACACGAAGCTCCCCTTGCCCCACTCACTATCTTGTTAGGCATAAGTACCAAAAGCCCTCTGAATACCAAGTAGTCCATCTCATACTCTCCAAGAGTAAAATCTTGAAGATACCACCCAATCCCTGCGGAGATGAAGGCTCCCTCACATGAGATCCCCCTGATATCATCCTGTTGACCAACCTGCAATGCTAATGAAGTCCCCCACGCCATCAATGACTCGCTAAATCCCAATGGAAGATCTGAATGATCTCCCCCTGTAGTAGCCAAATCATCCCTAAAGGTTGTTGAGTTGTGAAGTACTTTGATGATCGGGTCCTCTGCTGGACTCAGAAGTGTGCCACCATGCTGACACTACGCCACTCGGATTATGACATACTTCCCATCGTGTGCAGGTTGTAGTCTCCTCTCTTGGGTCTTGATGGCGAAAAATCTGTTAAAGCCAAGCTCATCCTGCCCAGGCATCTCCATGATGTCAATGCCTACCCATCCAATGCTAATCTCGGTCCGAGCAACAACAAGGTAAATCTGCTTCGCCATATTACATCGTGAAATATGTGATCCTGCCTCCGGATAGCGCACCTCGATACCGCCTGGAGTCTAAACACCTTCCTATAGACGAGGTCTACCATCCACTGCACCTCATGCTCATATAATGTCTCGGACTGTCTCGTTGAAAGTGCATCATGCAGCTCCCTCGCAATCACCTCGCCAAGTGTGAGCCCAGGGCTGTGATGCAGGGGCATTAGACACTACCCAGCAATGTAGGAGTTTTGTCCACATGTTGTGGCTAGGAGGGGTTGAAAACAGTCGAATTGTTACAGCTAGGTGTCAATACCTTAGCTGATTGTATTATTAGATCAATTAGAGTCGTAGAAGTTGAATAGCTCAGTTAGTCTAGCTGTCATATTCCAGTTAGTTGAATTGTTTTAATTAGACTGTTGATTTCCTGAAATGGTCCTCTCAGAGGAACCGAAGAGTCATAGTTTTATGTATATAATTGTAAACCCTCGGATGTATGGAGGAGAACAAGAAGAGGAGAGAAGATTTCTGCAATAAACTCTGTGTATTACAATTGCTTCCAGTTGAATAATTTCAATTTTCATTGGCCATCGAATTGTCTTGAATTCTTATTAATGAAGAAATTGTTTGATTGAGAAACGATTGTATACTGGTTCGGTGCGAATGGTGATTGTGTGAATGCCATATATCTCTGTCTGGTGTTTCCTAAATTTATTCGAGCAAACCCTGTGAAGTTATCACCACCCGCAGGCATGGTTTGTATAGAAAAGCCGTTGGAATAGAATCTTGTTATTGTTGATTGAAACCTGTCGAGGATTGACCCGAGGTTAGACGTGAGTTAATAAGCAAAGAAGACCACAAACCCGACGAGTAACCCTGGTTAAACACTGTGCACGAACCGCGAGTAGTTTGGGTGAACAGTAAAGGCTGGAAGCGGTATTCATCGCACCACTCTTATACAGAAGGCGGTATTTCTGGGTCGAGGAGCGATTCCATAGAGTGCCTGACGCGTGTCCCCGAGTGAAATTGGAAAACCACCTTCCCGTACGCGCCATCGCGCGTTTTCGTTTGCGCATGTTGATCAAGCGATATACGTTGGATCGAGCTACGTGATAACAGCCGTCGGATAAGGAGGCAAGATTAACGAGTTATTTGAGCCGGGAGATATAATATAAAGTATTGAAAGTTATAACCATCGGTTATAAGGTCGGGCAGTGCGAAAAATATATTTAAAATTGCAATGGCTTTCAAATGATATTTATTTATCAAATTCCCCGAATTTGATAAATAAGATTCCAAGAAAAAGAAATAGACCACGTGGGGAAAAAAAGAAAGAGAAGACAGAGCCACGACGATGGTTGACCACTCCTCCTCAGGATTGACTTTCAGTCTTTGTTGCGTCAGGCTGCAACACATGCTACCTCCGCAGTAAACGATGCCATACCTAAGCCTATATCTGTAGGCCCGTGCACCCACCAAATGTCTCAACTGAAGAGTCTCCCTCTTTTCCATGACACACCGTCTCCCGTTACACTGCTTAGGGTGAGCCTCCCATGTCTTGTTGCCTGTACTGAGAGCATCAAAGGGCAAAAACCAAAAATTTGCGACTGTAAGCAATACTAGAGAGTGATGGGTGGGTAAAACCAACGTTGCACGAAGCGGGGACGAAGCGGGGACGTTTTTTGGAAGCG
>JAXQQM020087317.1:0-31293 GCA_034641835.2 Pinus albicaulis | reverse complement strand
AAATGCCTTATGACGGGAAAAATGGAGGGCTGGTCCTATGCTGCTACATGAGTTAGGGTTTCATGTGGAAACAGGGAACCTTTTATAGTTTTTCAAGGATAGGAAAGGAGAATATTGTCAGTTAATCATCACATGAAACTTCATCACCATTTGAAAATTGTGTTCTAATTTGAAACAATAAGACTACCCAACTATTTCATTATTTAATTTTGATTGTGTAATACAAAAAAATATCCTAGATAACTTAAATAATGTAAGCACTTTTGCAAAAAATTAGTGGAGAGAACCTTCAATTACATTTATTTTGAAGTTCCACTTGCATTTTAAGCCATTTTAATTAGTCTTTCATGGCTATTCTAGTAAAAATTTCAACCTCTTGTAGAAATTTGTTTGTCACTTGTATTAGAAATGCAAAAATCAAATGTAAATAAAAATGATTTGAAATGCAAAAATCAAATGCGTGCTACATAAAAATGATTTTCTTAAAAACTACATTAACGTATGATATCACGCATGAATTCACCCTCAGCTCTTGCAAAACAACATTCGCCCTCAGCTCTTGCAGAACAACATTCGCACTCACCTCTTGCAGAACAACATTCGCTCTCAACATTCACCCTTAGCTCTTGCAGAACAACATTCACCCTCAGCTCGTACATGTAGAAATTTGCTGAATAATGAAGATTTATTCACCGAGATTAACCTAATCATACACAAATTCGATTTGCTGCATAACACATAATCTCTTCTACAAATTAATCATCACATGCGGAAAATAAAACAAGCGGTAGAACATCAATTCACACACATAGAACGCAGCATGTATGGGGAAAGCTTATAGCTGAAAACCCCCAGCTATATGTATCATATAAATGGATGAGAACATGTAACTTTACACAATACAATACTCCTCACAAGTACTCAGTACTGTCTCCAAAAGCTACACACAAAACTAGCTCAGTTTTGAACAAGTCGCGGGTTCAAAACTCCTTCACTAGTTGCCTGCCTCTACTGCGCAATCCAAAGTGTGAATGTAGCTGAACCAAGTTCGAATTAACCTTGATTGAACAGTGCAATCATCATTGGCATACTCATCCCACTGATTGTGCAAATATCATGCACAACTAATGTACAACTGCTGTCGATCTCACGCTTTCATCTACCTCTTCCACTGGTCTTTCACTGAACTGTCCATGCACTGAGTTAACTGATGTTTTATTTAGTTGAATAATGAGTTAATAATTAGTGAATTAAATAATATTTAATTCACCCAACTCATCTCTAGTGTAATCGCGAGTTAAACTGATCACAACTAGTTCAACTAGTCTCAACCCCATCAACTCCTCAATCAACTCCACCGAACTCCGCCACTTGAGCTCTAACTGAAGTAAACCATGCATTAGCTCACCAAACCCATGGGAATAGCGTAAATCCTCATGTCAGCTGCATGCCCCACCTCCGGGGGTCAAACTGAAGTGCTCCAAGAGAGTAAACTGAAGTTTAGAGTCCAAATATTATTAAGGGTAAATAATATTCGACTGTTCTATTTTTAGACAGGCAGTCTAAAAATAGACTTCTACCTATATGTATAAAAAGAGAGGTCCATCTATTTTTACCAACATGACCAATCCTCCAAAAATAGCATACTGCAACTCCCAGTCCATGATCCATATGTCTAAAAATAGACATAGTCTAAAAATAGACTTTGCGCCAAAAATAGCCTGCGGGCCCACCTAGTGAAGGCGACTTCATTTCACTAGGCTCCATCATCTTGCTGCATTTTCAACACTCCCTCTCAGCAAGATATGGATTATCTGCAACCCCTATCCTGCCTCTATGGAACTCGAATTTTCTCCTGGTGAACGCCTTCGTCAGAATGTCAGCATCCTGATCCTCCGTGGGAATATATGAAAGCATCATGATCCTCCGCTGAACACAGTCTCTGATATGATGGTACCGGATTTCGATGTGTTTGGATCTATCATGAAATACTGAATTAGCCGAGAGCTTGATGCAGCTCTGGTTATCACAATTGTTGGCCGGATAAATCGTTCTTGCGGACAAGACTGATCTCCCTAGTGTTAGAAGACAATCTAGCAACAAATGAACAACTAAGTTTGTCTTTCTCTAAGTATATTCATTTTACAAATAAATGCTATGAAGGTGTCGATCCTACCTTAGATCCAAATGCTTATTTGCAGTCGTAAAGCTTATGTCGCACTTCGAAATCCTTAAAATTAAAGCCACAAAGTTCTTTCGTCGACAATTTAAACACAGACAAGAAAATATTAAATAGCACATGTATAACAATAATCGTAAAACATACCTATCATAGTGATCAAGGAATCTATGAAATAAACAATCAAACGACAACTTATTGAAATAAACAATTGAACGACAATTTATTGAGAAAAACAAAACTTGATTGTATTAATATTAAAATATACAGAAGAACCTTACAACCTTAGCCTTGATGTTTGAAAGGCCTTCCCAAGGTCCGAAGCAGGATTCTCCTCTACTTTGATAAGTCTTGCACTCTTCCTCCAGGAGCATAAAGAGGTATGTGATCTTTCCTCTCAAAATCTCAACAGAAAGAAGACTAAATATCAACAGCACTTCAGCTCAATCTCCAAAATATCAATCTCTAAAATCTAACCATTTGAGGCTACCCAATGCCTCCTTTTATAGAGCAGATGAGGAGGTTAGGATTCCACCTTTGAAAGGATATAATCCTCCTTCAAAGGGATAGACTCCTCACATCAAGGGATTAGTTCCTTAAGGTGAGGGATACATGCACCTTATCAAAGCGTACTCATCTGAAAATCTCATACAGAACCTTCCAGAATTGACCAAAAATCAACTTTTTCACTTTGATTTCGCGCTTTTTTTACTTTACAGGAAGTCCGCAGGCATAACACTGGAAAATTGCATTCTAGAACGCAGTTCCTCTTCACATTACCTGCGTAACCTAGCCAGGAACGCATGTAAGTCTCATATTAACTGCGTACCCAAGGCTTTTTTGAGTTTTAAGGGTTTTTCCTCTATTTTTAGGGCTTGGAATGAGGAACAAAGGTTGTAAGACTTGAAGAGGAGGTATGTATGAGTGTTAATGAGCTCATACAGTCAGTAGAATGTCAGGGTGACATTTTTTAGTGTAACAAATTGCCCCCTAAAGTGCGAAGTCTGAAATATATGAAGATGAAGTCTTTCATATATGAAGAGTGAAGTACTTTATCATTTCAAGGATCATCCTGTGGACATCCCAGTTGGAACCTGTAAAAACATTCAATGCAAAATATATATATGGATACATATCATCACTGAGGTAGGCATTCCCATACTTAGATCAAAACTATCTAGAACTAACTTAAATCATTCTGATACAGGAATGATTTTGAATACATCACAGCATAGACATGTGTAGACACAGTATGGACGCAGCCATCTGTTTATAAATAGTCTACTGTATGAATGATAACAAAATTCCTCACAGCCTGGATGGTAGAAACTAGATCCAGGTCTTGATTTTCGCATCTCGAACTAGTACGATTCTATCCATGTGAATAAATGTGTTGAAGTCGAACATGGTAGAAACCACTTGATTACCAGTCAATGATGTAAAATGTTAACAAGTGTGAGAGAAACCACCAGTAATGCCAATGGCTCTCAAAGTACTCAGTACAATCCATGAAATGTGAATGAATGAGCTGAAGTCAAACATGTCACGGAATCATTCAATCGAAGGTCAATGATGTAACCTGTCGTCGAAGGCGAGAAACCTGCCATTGAGGCATGCATATTTCAAGGTAATGACGATTTCTGGATCAACTTCCTAGATAATGAGCTGTTGTCGATAGAAAGCGATCCGTCGTAGGCAAGCCCACAACACGAAATCATAGATCAAGTTTTGAAAATATATTGGCAAGGACTGACTCAGGGATGGTCAAAATGGAAGACAAATATTTTGCAAATGAATGGTTTATTTGAACTGTCCTCTTGAACACATAACGACACTGCAGATGGCTTGGTGACAATTGACCCAAAGCTAATACCCAGAAACCGGCTGAAGACTTTCAATATGGTTTGATTAACTATTAGGCAAAGGATTTCCCATCCCAGGTGGACAAAAAGTGTCATGTTCAAGAGTGGTTAACGGTTTTCCGAATAATCAAAATGTAACAAACAGGTTCGTTTTTCTCTCTTTTCCCCCACCATTTCTGGCAAGTACCTCTTTATTTTTGACAAGCTTGAGGAGGATAACATTTGCTTGTTTATAAGCTCATCCTTCGGATGAGTCCAAATTAGTTTAAGATTCGAACCCTAAGAAGGAGTGGTTCATTCCTGTTTAAAAATTGAACAGGTCCTTTACTGTTAAATTTTAATGAGTCCAGTATAGGAGAAACTCTGTCTTTTTCATTTTTAGGGAGTCAGAAGAAAAAACAAAAGAAAACTCCGTGGGTGTACTTTTTCGTAAATTTAGTCTCTCGAGCCCAAAAAAGGATAAAATAATGCGGGAGAGAACTCTATTGACCGTATTTAGTCAATGTATACCTTTTTCGTAAATAGTCCATTTCAGTCCGTAAAAGGGGTAAACTTATACTGAAAGGACGATCATTCATTTACTTTAACAAGTTCGAATAATCAAGTGCTCGACAATCTTTTCATGTTTAGAGAGTCTGAAAAGGGCTTAAAAGAGGACTCCAGGGTTTCACTTTTTCGTAATTTTCAAGAGTCCGAAAAAGTGATAAAAGTATACTCAGTAGTTTCGCTTTTTCTGTAAATTTTAACGAGTTCGAAAAAGGGATAAAAATGTACTCACGGTTTTCACTTTTTCGTAAGTTTTAACGATTTCGAAAAAGGGATAAAAATGTACTCATATGGCCGAATTTCAATTTAATTTACGAGCAGGAAAAGACAGAAATAACTCGGCATTTTCATGTGTTTTACGAGAATGAAAGGTAGCAAAATAATCTCGGGATTTTCACGAGTTTAACGAGTTTTGAAAATAACCGAAATTGACTCAAGATAGGTTTCATTTTTACAAAAGCTTGAAACAGAGAAAAACTATGCTTCAGAGTGGTTTCATTTTTACACAAGCTTGAAACAGAGAGAAAACTGTGCTTGATGCCCCCTAAGCGTAACTGCTAGAGCGCATGCCCCCCCAGCTTCATTTCATTCAACTAAGTACACATCTAGTAATTAATAGCTGGATGGAATGAAGGTTTATTTACGAGATTATATGAAAGACCCAACCTAAAACTGCAAAAAAATTATGCAAAAACTAACCTAAATATACAACTTAACATCTACGAGATCTAGTCAAAGACTCGACTCAATTAGGGGAGGATTTGTTTCATTTTTTAACGAGCTTGACACAGGAAAAGAACTATGCTCATGGCAATATGTTTCATTTTTGAACGAGGTTGACACAGTAATAGGAACTATCCTCGTCTACATGTTTCATTTTTTAACGAGGTTGACACAGTAAAAGAACTGTCCTCAAAAACTACTTATTTCTAATCTACCAATCTACTCTTTACAATCTACCTACTATTTCATTTTTTAATGAGGTTGACACAGGAAAAGAACTGTCCTCATAGAAGCTTGTTTCATTTTTTAAACGAGCTTGGCACAAGAAAAGGAACTATGCTCGGACTAAATGATTCATTTTTTAACGAGGTTGACACAGTAAAAGGAACTATCCTAACCAATCACTGATTCATTTTTTAATGAGGTTGACATAGTAAAAGGAACTCTCCTCGGATACGACTGATTCATTTTTTAACGAGGTTGACACAGTAAAAGGAACTCTCCTCGCACTCACTGATTCATTTTTTAACGAGGTTGACGCAGTAAAAGGAACTTTCCTCGCCACTCACTGATTCATTTTTTAATGAGGTTGACACAGTAAAAGGAACTCTCCTCGGATACGACTGATTCATTTTTTAATGAGGTTGACACAGTAAAAGAACTATCCTCATCGCTGACTGATTCATTTTTTAACGAGGTTGACACAGTAAAAGGAACTTTCCTCGCCAGCCACTGATTATGGCTTCCAACTGGAAGAAACACATGTCAATGGACACACCTTGATCATGGCTTCCAAGAGGTCTTCATCAGAAGGAAGAATAGTTCTCTGGAAAGAACACATGTCAAGGGACTCAAAAGGGATAAGAACATCGCGTTCAAATAATCCCATAGAGTTTTCCATGTCAATTACCAGATTTAAGTCAAAGGAAGACGAGCAAACAGTGAGAGGCTCGCTTACATCAGTAATTGAAAACATGGGACTAGTTGCCACATAGTTAACCCGTGGCGGGGTAGATACCACTTTAGAAATAGGAACATTTAGGGGTGTCATATTATTGGTAGTCAAAACAAGACTAGGGAATGAAAGCTGGTCTACAGTCACAATATTCCCATTGTGAGGGAAAGACATCACGCGAAAGAGTGTCGATACGACAGCTTTCATTGCATAAACATAGTCTCGCCCAAGGAGTAAATTTAAATCCAAAGGACCTCGAACTACCATAAGATCAATACAGACAGTTTTACCTTCCAAAGTAATAGAAAAATTAGGAAGGATCCCTAAAGGTTCACTAATGGTTCTGTTAAAAGCTTTCAGATTCTGCGTAATAGGAACAAGCTGAGGGGAACCCAAAGCTTTCCAAGCAGTTGAGGATAAAATACTAACAGAAGCACCTTCATCTACCTGTGTGCGGTGTATGTCCCTACCACCTAACTTCACAATAATTTAGAAAGGGATGGAGGAAGGAAGACGAGGTTCTGTCAGTCTATTCCAATCAAAGGAAAAGACCTAAGTACTTGGAGGGGGTTCTATAGAAACAGGTGAAATGCCCCCTAGTGTAGAAGAATCTAATGTAACAAGAAGAACCTGAGCGGTATGAAGTTCACTCTCTAAAGGGAGAGTGGGATCGACCGAATGTGAAATTGAATCGACCACTTGATCAACTAATGGATCATCAACCTGAGTGATATGAGTTTCACTCTTCAATGGAAGAGTGGGATCGACTGTACTTGAAATTAGATCAATCACTCCGTCAGTTGACGGTAGGTTTGGAGAAAGTTTACGGTAACCAGTTGGAAATTCTTGCGTAGGAGCAGGGAAGGTTTTCCAACAATTTTGAGCTTCATCCATGTGAGGGAAAATGTGATTTTGATGACTCCTTTTGCATAACTTACAAGGAAACCTAACTTTACCCCTTTTCCATTTTGAATATCCTTTGGTTGATGGATCAGCGGAAGATGGATGAGATTTTTCGACCATGCTTTGAACCGGAATACCGGGACAATTGATAAGGAAGTGGTCACCCTTACAAAACTTTGAGAAAATTATTTGGGTTTATGATGCATGTTGGAGGTTTCCTCAACACTACCAACACTTACAACCATGGTTGGTTGGTTGGATTCTTTCTTATCTTGCTTCTTCTTCTTCTTCCCTTTATTCTTCTACTTAGCCACCTAGATACTAGCATCAAGGATTTTTCTAAGTGAAGAAGAATAAAGGGAGGAAGACATGTTGGGCGAATAAGGTAAAGGTTCAACATGAGGTTGGTCATGTTGAGATGGTTAACTCTGTTGAGGTGAAGCATCTGGTTGAGGTGGAACAATTTGAGTATTCGAGGCTAATGAAGTTGAAAATAACCATACCGTAAATCTATGGTAAATCTAGGTAATGACAATGTATCCATATAAGGAGGACCAACATTTCCAAAGAAGGAAAAGTACTAGGATTCTCGTTAAGAGGGGTTCCTTGGTTGGTAAATTCTGGAACAGTTGCCATTAGATTCAACTTTAGTGAATTTTATTAACAATTTAAAACTAAAATTCACAATTCACAATTCACACCTAAACAATTAAAATTCACAATTCACACCTATGGTCTCTAAAAAGTAAAAACAAACAAATGAACACGTGCTATCAAATCTAGGAGTCAAACCACACACAAATGGTACATTCCTGTACTAAAAACACTAGTTGGTGATGAAATCCAACATCATAGAATTTCAATGCAGAAATGGCGGTTGGAACAGTTACCCCGACAACCTGCTTAATGAAACAGACTGGTGCAAGTTTCTCCACTATGCCATCTCGAGTGAAGAGAACCCTCCGGAGAGTCCAAGTGAGTCTAGTCGACGTCTGCTCCAGGTACAGTGAGATCTTTCCTTCACCGTCACCTTAGGAAATAATCTTAAGCTTATGGACACTAAGGTTACCAAAAATAACAAATACAACTGGGGGAACAGTCTACGATCTGATCCCATGGGCAAGGGCAGAGTAACAAAGCTCAATCCCCTTGAAGGGTCCTCGACATAATCCGAGGTTTACCGACAAGTGACCCCAAGCTCCTCGACAATAGTTAATCCAAGGTTTACCGTTTGTAATGCGCGCAAAATCTTCTATCTTTCCTAATGAAACAGAATTGATTGTTTCAAAGGTTTGTACATGATATCGTGACTGACTTCTTTAGGAGAAGCTTCCCAGATTGTACAAGTTACAATTGGATTTATTTCCTACCGCAAGATTTGTCTACTTGTTTGTTTTAGTTATCTTGGAGAGTTAATTACTCCCTACTCCAAGATACTAGCCTAAGCTATGTTGGTGATAAGAGCCCTAGAAATGTAAAAATTACTAGATGAATTTTAATTAAGCGCTATGTTATTTAGGCTGTTATTACTCAAAAGGGTAAATGGATATGAAACCAATGGTGTTATGACCCGAACCAAAACTGAATGCAATCGAATATGATAATGTAATCTTTTCAATTCGATGAATCCTAACTAAAGTAAGGAGAGAGTTTCCATTCACTTCCAACAATGCAAAGATTGATAACTAAGAGAAAATATAACAAATTCTCTAATGCACTAATTTTATCAAGAAAAACTAATGCAAATCAATTCCAAATTTTTTTATATTTTTGTGTTTTTTTTATTTATAAACAAACATAAAAACATCTAAATTCAAATCAAAGAAAATTGATCTAAATCTAAGATTGATTTTTCAGAATGTAAACTATGCAATTGTAATCTATGCACAATTCACTTGAAAAGTATGCAAATGTAATCTATGCACATTTTTCATTCATATTCTGAAAATGAGAGTTCTAATTATGCAAATGTGATCTATGCAAGATAATTCTCAAACACAAGATGATTCTAATGTAATCTAAAAACGAATCAAGTGGAAGTCAAGAAAATTGGGGGAGAGTTCCAAAAATCAAAAAACACTCAAAGGCGATTAACACTCATACACAATTTAGCCCCCCCAAATGAAAGCAAAAAGATGTAAAATTGTGAAAAGACTGAGACAAACCTCCAAGTAATGACGAAAGGAAATAAAATTAAGAATTTCTCAAAAAAGAGACTCAAAACACCCAATTAACGGAGATTGATGAGATGAAGAATTACCGAAAGAAATTCAGAAACAAGAGATTTTTGACAGAGAAATACAGATCTGGGTAGATGCTAAGAATCCTAAATTAAATCTAGACTAAAGTGGAAAAAATAAATCTAGAGTTTTTCCAAAATTTAACAGGGTCCGCAGGCTTCCAGAAGTAATAGGTGCGGTCCTGCACTGTTTACTTAAGGAAAGTGCGAAACTGCCCGCACTGTGAAAAAGAACAAAGTGCGGTCCCCAGAAAAGTTCAAGAAAAACTTAAAAGATTTCAAAATTTAAAAAAACAGAGAAAACCTAAGCTACCCAGGCAAATATCCATCAATAAAAAACCAGGAAAAACTTTTCCTCAAATCAAAATAAAAGAGAACCAAAAACAACAAGTTCTTCCCCAGTGGATTCGCCAATTTGTTGGCCGAATAAATCGTTCTTGCGGACAAGACCGATCTCCCTAGTGTCAGAAGACAATCTAGCAACAAACGAACAACTAAGTTTGTCTTTCTCTAAGTATATTCGTTTTACAAATAAATTCTATGAAGGTGTCGATCCTACCTTAGATCCAAATGCTTATTTGCAGTCGTAAAGCTTATGTCGCATCAAGAATCCTTCCGTCGCAACAAGAGTTATTTCGTCGACCTGCAATCACAAACAAGCAAATATTAAATAACACCTGTATAACAAATAATTATAAAACATACCTATCATAGTGATCAAGGAATCTATGAAATAAACGATCAAACGACAGCTTATTGAAATAAACAATCGAATGACAATTTATTGAGAAAAACAAAACTTGATTGTATTAATCTTAAAATAACAGAAGAACCTTACAACCTTAGCCTTGATGTTTGAATAGGCCTTCCCGGGGTTCGAAGCAGGAGTCTCCCCTACTTTGATAAGTCTTGCACTCTTCCTCCAGGAGCACATAGAGGTATGTGATCTTTCCTCTCAAAAGCTCGGTAGAAAGAAGTCTAAATCTCAACAACACTTCAACTCATTCCAAAAACTTCTTAACTTTTTGAGGCTACTCAATGCCTTGTTTTATAGAGCAGATGAGGAGGTTAGGATTCCACCTTTAAAGGGATAGAACCCTCCTTCAAAGGGATAGGCTCCTCACATCAAGGGATTAGTTCCTTAATGTGTGGGATACATACACCTTACTAAAGCGTACTCATCCCCAAAAAATCTCATCTAGAATCTTCCAGAATTGACCAAAAATCAACTTTTTCACTTTGATTTCGCGCTTTTTTGACTTTACAAGAAGTCCGCAGGCATAACACTGGAAAATTGTGTTCTAGAACGCAGTTCCTCTTCACATTACCTACGTACCCTAGCTAAGAACGCAGGTAAGTCTCATATTAACTGCGTACCCAAGGCTTTTTTGAGTTTTAAGGGTTTTTCCTCTATTTTTAGGGCTAAAATGAAATGGGCTGCTCATTACCTTGTTGTCCTTTTTGTAGAAAAACTCCAGCAATTGTATTTTCTGATGCAAATGTAAAAACCATAAATTCTTTTGAAAAATATTGGTTGGTCAACATAGGTGCATGAGTAAGTTCCTTCTTGATCTCCTCAAATGAGCGCTTTGCTTCTACTTTCCACTTGATGTCAACTCCTTTCTTCAGCATCTTATTTATTTCTTTTACAATCTCAACAAAATTAGGAATAAACCTCTTCACAAAATTCACCCTTCCAAATAAAGACTGCATTTCCTTTCTGCTTCTAGGCAGATCCACTTTCTAAATGGAATTTACCTTGATTGGATCAATCTTAATCCCATATTTAGATTTAATATTCCAATTTAACTTCCATGAATTCAGAGCAAAAATTCTTTTAGTGGGATTTAGAGAAATTCCAAACCTTCTACACTTCAGCAGAATCTATTCTAGGTGCTTCAAGTGATCTTCTTTTCTCCTTGAGAAAACTGTTATGTCATCCTGATAAACAACCACCAACTTATCCTTCTCCTTAGCAAAGGAAATGTCCATTGCTCTTTGGAAGGTAGCTCCTCCATTCATCAGACCAAAGGGCATATTGGTATACATGAATGTGCCCCATGGTGTGGTAAAGGCAGTTTTCTTCTCATCTTCTAGATGCACTAGTATCTAATTGTATCTTGAAAAACCATCCAGCATAGACATCCTTTGGGAACCAAAAATGTTCTGCAGAATTTGGTCCATCTTTGGGAGAGCGTAATTGTCCTCCAGAGAGGCTTTGTTCAAGTTTCTGAAGTCAATGCAGATTCTAATTTCTCCACCCTTTTTCCTGACAGGAACCAAGTTTTCAAGCCACTTTGAGAATCTGATTGGAACAATAATTTTGGCATCAAAGAGCTTCTTGATTTCCTTCTCAATCAGAGGCATGAGAAGTGGATTAATCTTCCTCAGCTTCTGCTTGAAAGGATTTTCATTTTCTTTAATAGGAGTGGTATGCTAAATGATAGTAGGATCATACTTCTTCAAATTAGCATAACTCCATGCAAAAAAATCTATGAACCTTTTCATCATCTCAATATATTTCTGCTTCATGTCAACTGAAAGAAACTTTGAAAGCTTAATCATTTTTGGCATTTCTACTGTACCAAGGTTACAACTCTCTACCTCTTCATCATCAACTTGAATCCTAAGGGATTTGAAGACATCATTCTGGTTAAAAATATTTTCAAGTGGGATTAGACCTTTGGGTATAGAATTATTATTCAGTTGTAACACTTTAGAATTTCCCTTTGTTTCAGCAAGCATGTTTTGTTGATCCACTTGTGTGATTTCAAAATCCTCTTTCAGTTCTATAAAGTTTTTGACTTGCTGGTCATCCTCAAAAACTTGCCAATGGATAATGTTTTTAGGGATAGAAGGTCTATGGAGAACTTCAACCTCATATCTTTCAATGGAATGTGAAAGGATAATAAATAGACTTGCAGAGACAACTAGGGAGTCATCTATTGAGTTTTGGTCCCTAGTCTTCACAATAAATGAATATTCTTGAAAATTCTCTAACATCTCCATGATCAAATTTATGTATGCCCTCATTATCACATCCTTAGTTTGATATACACCCTCAACTTGCTTAAAAACTAATTCAGAATCTCCACAAACATAAATCTTTTGGGCACCCATTCTTTTCAAAATTTCTAAACCAAAAAATAAAGATTCATACTCAGCCATGTTATTTGTGCAATCAAAGTTTAGTTTGTAAGAAAAGAACTTACTTTCATCCTCTGGATTTGTGATCCAAATTCCTTCACCGACCCCCTCTCTTCCTATTGATCCATAAAAGTGTAATAACCACCAACCTTCTGCCTTATTTTCATTGATTTGCTAATTTTCTTCCTGTTGATTTTCTGTTTCCTAAATTTCTATTTGCCGATTTTCTGCTTTATTTTCATCTTCTGCTTCATCAGTCAATTAATTGAAAATTATAGCAGATCCTAATTGAGTATCAAAAAAATATATTGGAAAATTATGAGGTTTTTCCTTACTACTTACCATATAAGCCATTCTTGTTTCTCTATATAGTCTTCTTTTCTCACCAAAAATAGGAATGGTGGCATAAGTTAGGTCCATCTGCATGGTGCCTTTGATATTTTCTGCCCATGACCTTGATAACATCATCCCAAACTTAGGTGGAATGTCTACTACCACAATGTCCATTATCATTGTCTTGGCAAGGACTTGTGTAAGACCAAAAAAAACATATTTTCTTAAACCAATGCACTGAACTCTTTTTGAATCAAAAGAAAACAAGTCCTTATATGGTCTAGTAATTTCCAATCCAATCCTTTCCATGATCACTTTGGGCATAAGATCATTGTGAGAGGCCCCTGAATCCAACATGGAATTATGCAATTTCATGTCATGAATGCTAAGGCTGACGTAAAAAGGAGGCACCTCTTCATTATGCTCATCCTCTAACCTTGGTCCCAAGTATATGGTTGGATGATATTCTTGAACATTTAGGATATCAACAGCTCTTGGTTGGGAATTTAGAATTTTTACAATCTTACTTTTGTATTCATTCACCTTAAGAATTTCTCCAAAAGGGACATGAATTTTGATCTTGGAGATCTCACTCTCCAAACTGAAAACAAAAGAAAATTTTTCAGTCTCTTTGACAGGAGGAGGAGTTGGTGTATCTTTTCTAACTTCAGCAGCTTTAGGGGCATCTTTCTTGGGTTGTGTTTTGTTTGCTATAATTGGAACATTTCTGTTTCTGAGGTTGTATTATTTTTGCATCTCAAATATTGCATGTTGGTATCCTTTAAGATAATCAGATGGTTCCTCACCCTTGTTTACATCGTGATCTGACTCATCATGTTCCTCCTTAGTAAAAAACATCCCTGACATATTTTCATCTAAGCAATGAATTGAGTATTCTTGTATTTCAGGTTGATCTTCTTCATTAACTAAGTTTTGTTGAAAAGGAGGCCTTACTTGAGGGTCAGGCTGATTTTTGTTTTCCCTTGGTCTCTACTGGTTTCGAGGTCTTTTGAACTGAAGATTTCTAAAATGAGGTTCATGTTGTGTAGGAGGAGCAGGGGAATTCCCAAGGGCAAGCCTATCCATCAGTTTTTCCATTGTTTTCATCATGGAGTCAAATTTATCCTCTGAGGTGGAAGGCTTATGTTCTTCTTTCAGTTTAGTGTTTCACATCCTGAACTTTTTAGTTGCTATCATATTGACCTCCACCTTCACAACATCATTTTACATTTCAGCTAGTGAAGGGGATTCTCTTTCTCTTAGCAGGATAGAAAATTAATAATAAAAAGCCTCAACATATCTTAGTTGAGCTCCTCCTAGAGGATGCTTTAGATGGGAAGGGATGGAGTCATAAAATTTGTTAAATATCTTGGAGAAATTTTGGATAGTTTCATGAAAAGCTCTTTTCAAACTATTATACTCAGTGAGGGCTTGCACAGGGTTGGTTCTATTTCCCCACTTTCTCAAGAAGCTATCTTCAAATCCATTCCAATTATGAAGGCTTCCTAGTGTAAGGTCTTTGAACCACCTCCTCACCTCACCAGTAAAGCTCTGAGCAAATAATCTCATCTTGACATCCTCATGATCAAACTCCTCCCTATCTATGAAGTCATTTAACTAGTCTACATGCTCTTCAGCTAAAATTTCCTCAACACTTCCCCAAGTTTTGATTCTAGCAGATTATTTTCTAGGAAGGGAATTAAGGACAGCTAGAAGAAAAAGAGGGGAATGTCTAGTAGGTGTAGCAGCAGGTGGAGGTGGTACATTTCCTTCCATGCTGACTGGAACTGTAATGTTCCAAATTTTTAGCTTCCAAGCTAAATGGAACATTAGAGTTAGCAACAGCTATAGTCGGAAAATAAGTGGGTAGAAAAGCCCATAAGTCTCCTAAGGAGGGTAAAAACACTCCAAGTGTGAAAGGAGACATTCTTTCAAGCTCAATAAAACACCTCTATGTGTGAACAAGGATAAAATGCAGCTACGTTGACTTGGTCAACTGCGTAGTCCTGGAGGAGAAGAAACCCTAGGAAGAATAACGCAATTTTGGAGGGAAATGCATCTTTTGATTGAGGGGACCTAATTGGGTGGGCCCAAGGAGAAGAAAAATCGTATTCTATATGAGGAAGAGGATGGGAGCATTATTCTTCATTCTTTAGATCATTATTCATGTCTCTCTAGAAATTTTCTTACTCTTGTTGTTTAGCATAGTAGCAGTGATGTTTAGCACTTGGGTGTTCCCGAGCGGGAATCCCACCTCTTCCCTTGAGGAGCCTCATTGGGAGAGCTTGAATTCACCATTCCACATCAGTTTTTCAGGCCAGGCTTTAGCCATCTTCATCAGCACAGTTTCTGTAGTAGATATTGTGCAGTGTAACTGGGTGCAGTAGTGTAAGGGATTGATATCCAACTTTCTGAGCTAATTTTTGTTGGAGGGAGATTTCCTTTCATCCAGAGATCTGTTTGGAGGGTATTGGAGCATATTTCAAATCAGTGGTATTATACCACACACTCCTTAGAGTTTCCAGCGCAGTTGTGGTTAGGAATTGCGTTATTTTGGGAGGTAGATTTCATTGCAGGGTTTGGTGGCTTCATTGTGGTTTTTCCTTGTGATTGAGGGGTTCATTATCTCATGGGAGGAAGCATTTGAAGGATCTGCATCAGATAATATTTCTATCAGCCTCTTGCACTCTCATGCTTCATGTTGAAGTGAGTATTCATATATTTCTTAATATTACATTTTGTATTTAGAGTGTTTGACAAGAAACCCTTGCCGGGTTGTCTTGATTTTTGTATAAGGAGACTAGATCTCATTCCTTGAGAATTTATGATTAATATATGTGTAGATCTATTGTTATCTAATCATCTTATGTGTAAACCCTCTCTTACACTCTGCATTCCCTTGAGCAGCTACTCCGACATTTTGCAGTCTTGGGGTTTTTCACTAGTTTTGACTACACTAGTGTGGGAGACCTGTTTAGCCCACCTATTTTGATTTGTTTAAGCTCTATTCTTGGATTTAGATTTTTTATTGTTGTATCTATGGGATCCAAGAGTTAATTTTAGTATTTTATTGCATGCATGGCTGGAAAATTATTTTTTCTCCTTGCTTCCTGAGTTTTCCCAAGGAGGAATATTTACATAGCTATCGACAGAGCCTGAGAAGAGGCCAGCTAGCCTCCGGATCTCACCCTATTTTTAGAGGTGACATATTTGGTAAATTACCACTCAGTACATCTCTAAAATAGCCTTGTTCATATTTCCAACAAAGGAACACTTCACTGGAGAAAAATTTGCTAATTTTCATTTCAGAATATTACAGTGGTATCAGAACTTCGAAATTGGATCAGCCTATGAAGTTTGAAATTCAGAGAAGAGGGCTCAAGGATGAAGAAGATGAGTTTACTCTCATCCATCTTCAAATCTCAAGAAAAAGAGGGAAAATGCATTGAGATTCCAAGGGGGTCTCAAATAATAAGAGGTTGCAATGAGATCTCAGGCCATTTCATTTAAGAGAAAGAAGAGGTGGAGAGAAACCAGAAAGCTTCAGTATGTGCAGAAGGAAGGGAAGATAAGTTGACAAAGCTTCTTCCACAATTTATACAGAGCTTTCAAGGATAGCTGAAGAACACAAGATTGGAGATGGGATCTACAAAGGAGGATGAATCTAGAGCATAATCTAGATTTTCACATGGTGAGGAGGAGCATGCAGCTGCACACCATAATGCATAGCGCAGCCAAGAGCCCAGATCTACCTTGAGATGGAGGAATGGAGCTAACATATTGCATTTCACATTGCCAGAGGCAAGACCTTCAGTTCATGTTCTTGAACAAGAGGACATGGGGGTCTCTTTTTCACAAAAGGATCAAGTTGTTGGAAGGTTGCCCACACACATTACTGAAGAAAAGGGAAATAGCACTGTCATATCTAGAGCACATCCAGTGCCTCATGCATAGGAGGGAGGATCACATTCTCCCATAGGAGGGATTCTTGCTTCTTTGCAAGGAAGTCCCTAGGATCTCATACATAGAGGTCCGAGCATAATCAGTGAACAACATGATTGTGCAGCATTGCAGCTGGAAGGAGGAGGAAAGGAGGAAGAGCAACATCAGTTGATGAGAGGCATACACCCTTCTCTATTTCAGAAAGCTAATGCAAGGAAGAGGCATACTGATTTGCGTAGTGAGGGCAAGGGCAAGGTTGCCCAATCATCTATACATTCTACTCTTGACATTGATGTCTCACTATATGGAGGCATTCCACTTGGGAGGCCACCTGATCTTCAGTTGATGAGAGATGTATTGTCTTTGGGTTCACCACTCTTGGATTTTGGATAGGTGAAGATTTTTAAGGAGAAATTTGGCATGAGGGATGTCAAAGTAGCAGGCAGCAGCATAAGGGGAGCTTCACATGCCAGATCACCAGCGTTGTCACTGAGGAGGATTGATCCTTATTAGAGGTCTCAGCTTTTTGTAGAGTACTCCAAGGATCTTGGTGCATGCATGGTTCTTGATAACCCGGATGGAGATGACAGATACATGGTGGATGATGTGGTCATCTATTCCTATGGCAGGATCTTCTTGGCTAGATCTTCTAGTCTCAAGGAGAAGTTGTTACATGCATTATATGAGGACTTCTCTTCTATGCACCTTGATGCATATTTCCAGTTGATGGAGGAGTTCATTTGGGATGGCATCCAGCATGACATATATCAGCATATGGAGAGATGCATAGCCCAGATGGTGATAGAGAGGATCTCACAGCCACCTTCCTACTCATTGAGAGTGAGGGAGAATCTTCAGTTGAGCCATTTCAGCTCAAGACCTCAAGTACATGATGGAGGAGGTATAATTTCACATTTTGTATTGTACTTCTTTTCATTATTTGATCAGCATGGTGTATCAAGAAGATTTTCTTCTTCTTGCATATTATATGATGATGTACTTGTAGCTACTTGTAGCATTGATTTTGGCTATCTTTTTGATGAGCTGTGGGGGAAGCCATATGTCTCTTGGTGTGCACAAATGACACCATATTGTAACTTCATGTTTCCATATCATGAGATGACTATGGCAGCAAAAAAGTGGCTGGTAAAGCACTTGTTGATTCTTATTTTGATGCAGGCCAAGGGTGCACTGCGCTAGTTCCATGAGAGGGACCAAGATGTACTCTTTGGTAGTAAATTGACAACTTGTTTTTATTGTATCTTGCTTCCATGTATTGTTGATGTGTTCTGGTTCAAAGGAAGCTTGTATGAGGGAGAGATAAGGCAGCAAAAAAAGTTTTTGTTGCTATGGTTGCACTTGGGAGAGTATGGGAAAAATTCTTCCCATACATTTCATGATATTTATGAAGAGAAGAAAGGCACATTCATGGTGCAAGGAGGCTACCCTTCAGCATTGGAGGATCAAGAGAGACTTCCATATCAGAAGATGATCTTCTCACATAGCAGCATTATGGTGGATGGCTTTGGCATGTGGAATGTCAAAGGAAGAAGTCATGGAGCCTTATTACAAAGGCCTACAACACTGTTACATAGGAGCATGTTCTTATGGAAGAGATATTCCAAAGGGAGGAGGTATCCCTTCTTCTTGCAATTTTTTATGAGTATATTCTCATGGGAGGACTTATTGGAGGATCTCACTTTCATTCCACTCACTATTTATGGTATAGAATGCATCTCTGTACTTGCTGATTACTCTATTGAGTATTTGTACTTTCTCACCATGTTTGTACAGTGCATTTCTCCCTAAAAGGGCAGGATTATTTTGGGTTTCATGGTCACTTTAGGGCCAATGTTTATGATGATAGTAGCCCATACATACATGACATTTGGCAGGTGTATTTTTATTTTGTATATGTACAGCTGATATACATTTATGCTTACTTCCACATGTTGGGAGAACATACATATTCAGCTTGTAACTTGTTGTAGGAACACTTGCCATATGACATTCTCAAGCAGCAATTGGGAGAATTGCGCAACATCCACCAGAGAAACCATATGTATCATCCAAAATTGCACATAACTTTCAGCCATTTCCTGATTTGGATGCCATGTAGTGATGATGTGCCATTCATATTGAATGGAATAGTTTGGGTTGGCATGACACATAATCTTGGAGGAAGAGTATTTGGAGGCCCAATCCTCTTCTTGCCATTGGAGGGAAATCATGTTTCAGCCCAATATCAGCATACCTGCTAGAATTATCATGAGTGGAGAGGAGGACAGCATGGGATAGGCCCCCTTTCCTATCATGTTCACTTGTTTAGCCCACCTTCATTCCAGGAGCACAAGGTGGAAGAGACTTTTCATGATTTGGAAAATAATAAAGAATTATAACAAAACATGTGAGAGTTGATATGCAAGACTTAACCGCTGATAATTGTTATTTTTCTGTGCAGGAAAAGGTGAAAACGAGGAGTTGCCGTTCCAAAGGAAGGGACAAAGATGAGATAACTGCTGTCCCTTTGAAGGGGAACCGAATGCGAACAAGGCTATGCAGATCAAAGCAAATCGGCCCGAAAAAGGAGGAGAAGACACCAGCTCGGCGGAGAAGAAAAGAAAAGATGAAGGATTAACAGTTTGGCGAATCCCTCAGGATCTTTGATCCTGAGGGATCGCTGCTTTATTTATCTTGTTACTTGGACATCTCCGACGTCACCTTTATATAAAGGGATAGCACTGTTAGCTTAGGGGAGATACTTTTTATGTAATTTTCTGTTAAAAATCAACTCTGATCATTGAGTCTCGTTGAGAACTGGTTCATTGTACTTTTGTCCGATGCATTAATATAAGCTTGGTGATTATCTCATCTCTGCGTCTGGATTAACTTAAGGCGGTGTATCCTTGGAGGCTAAGGGCCCGGCCCCGGAGGACACTTGCTTCTGTATCACTACGATTCGATTTCTGCGTGGTTTGTTTATCATTGTTATTTGGTAATCTGATATGCTTTATAAGTTGATACTACATGCTCTGTTAAGATTAAATCATTGAGGTTTTTACAGATAGAATCGTGTATTGACTCTGCATCAAGTTATTAATCCTTTCAGAGTTCATTGCATGTTATTAGTCTTAACTGAATATTCTTACTGTTCTGTTACAGAGCTTTTATATTGAACATTCGTGTCATAGATTCGTTTGAGGTAGTGTTCTTCATAATTGTTGGATTCAGAAATAATGCTGTTCTATTTGGAAGCACAGTCGTATTCCTGTTGATTAAGGTTGATCAGATTATTATTCCAGCGTGTTGTGTGCGTATATGATTTATTAGTACTGTTCTATAATTTATCAATAGTTAATGTTGTTTCATTAGTGTGTTTTGCTTGATTTGCCTTAAGAGTGAAAGATTGTTATTTGATTGCGAAGAGTGCATTTGGGTTAGTAGATTAAGACTCGCGAGATTTAGTTGTTCGATTGCTGTTCCATTTTAGAATTACTGTTCCATTCCAGATTTTCTGTTCAATTCTTTATTTGCTATTCCATTTTGCTATCTGTAGTTCCATTTACTCGCATTTGTTGTTTTGGTGTGAGAGACGATCTAAGGCTGTAGTGAGCTTTGGCATTCACTGTCTAGCTCCCAGACCTGTGGTCTATGCTCTAATTTCCTTTCCATCAGTTTCTAAAGGGATGGGTTATCACTGCCGAACCCTTGACTGATAAGCTGCCTAGTTTTCTGAATGTGTGATTTATTCTTTTGAAGTAACTTAGTTATAAACAAGCATCCGTTTACTCTTTTATTTTTAAACACTGTACTACTAGCATTACTCTGACAAGTGATAGCCTCAGACTGAGACACTCTTTGGAATAACAAAACGCTCCCGGATTGACATATTAATGTGAGGTAATTAGAGGTGAAAGAGACCCTTTTTATAGCTCTACATTTTGGCGCCGTTGCCGGGGAAAGAGTATAGCCATTTGTCTTTTTCAGAGTAGTGTACGAACCTGCTAGGGAAGAGTTGGATCTTAAAAACGGAAGGTAAGAACCTATGTGCGGAGCATGTAAAAACCCTGCTCCATTGTCCGCTTTCCTAACAGATTTGTTTTTGCAATGTTTTTGGTAGTTCATTTGAGTGCATGACTAAGCAGAAAAGACCAGAAAAGAATATCAAACCCCCATCCAAGCCTGAAAAAGCTAAGGGGCCGGTGACCCTTGGCCGAATGACCTTCATAGATGAAATCTATAAGAAAACAGAATCTCAGCCATCAGTAGGCCCCAGGGAAAACATTTTTAAACATCCTACTAGTTCCCTTCAGGCCACAGGATCACCATCTGTAGCCTTTGCTGAGGTGCATAGTCAAACTGAAGAGCAGGACTTTCAAGAAATCGAAAATTCTACTCCAGAACTATTGCAAGAAGGGAATTCCAGCAACTTTTGTGAAGGAGAAGGAGAAACAGGGGAAACCAAGGAACCAAAATCTCCTATTGGAACAAATCAGCCATTAGATAGCCCAGATAAGGGGAGTGCTGCGAAAATCATTGTTGAAGGAATCCAATCTCCTCAGACACCTGGTATTCTCATTATTCCAGATAAGGGAAGTGCTATTAAAACTATCCCTGTCAAAACCATTCCCTCTCAACCTAGGAATACCCTCCTAGATATCCCAGAAGGTTATTGGCATATATTTGATCCCATGGCTCAGAACCAGCCAAATACTCAAACCTCTACATTACAATATCCTATAGTGGATTCTGCAGCAAATGCACCCATGAAAGCTATCCCTCTTCAACATATCCCTACATTTCACGGTCTCACATCAGAAGATCCGGATGCATTTTTATTCGAATTCGATGTGTTATGCAGGGGGTATGATTACACCACCGATCCCCAGAAATTGAAATTATTCCCCTCTACATTAAAAGGGGCTACTTTAAGATGGTTTATGGGACTAGGTGGCGGGGTTATCAACAATTGGGATCAAATGAAAGAATCCTTCTTAAAAAAATATCAGGATTATTGTAGGTCTAGAGAATTAAAAGACGAAATATTCCAAATGACAGCCAGAACGAATGAAACATTGGAGGAGTATGTGGAACGTTTTCAGTACAATCTACAAAGATCTCCTTATGCATCGCTACCTTTACCTGATAATGTGTTAAAAACTGCATTAATAAGGGGCATGAAGGAACAATGGATTGAAACATTAAACATCATGGGAAAAGGGGATATTTATCAAGAGAATTTTGCTGACATCATTGATTTATGTATCAGGAGTTCAAGAGGCAGCACAAGAATAAAACCGACAGAATATGATCGGTTTGCAAGAGATAACAAAGTATCAACAGAAGGAGTAACACGTGCAGAAATTGGAAATTTATTAGAAAATTTCAAAACTGATATTCTGGGGACGCTAACTACACAACTTGATATTGTGCAGGCTAAACAGAAGCAGATGGAGGCAGAACAGAATTTGGCGATCTTCTGTCCCCGATGCAGAAAAAAACATAGCCACAAGGAATGTCCATTGGATACAGTCCAAACATGCGCCATCTGTACAAAAGATCACCTTATAGAGAGCTGCCCCTCACTTCCTGGATTGAAAGCGGTATATAAGGAAGCGGAAGAAGAACCAGAATCGGCGTACTTGATCAACCAGCGTCGCCAGTGGCAGCCGAGACAATCTGGTATGTTTCCGGACTCAACCTCTTTTTTTCAACCTCCACAGTATAATACTCAACAATATGGTATATGGAAAAATCAATCTCAACCCCCATTTTCAAACTGGTCACCACAATCGTTTCCTTCTTCAAACCCATGGCTGAATCAAACAAGCCAATCTGGTTGGCCGAATTTTCCTTACACTCCACCATATTGGCAAAATGGCCCATATCCTTCACAATGGACTCCCCTTACTTCACAAAGTTCACCCTGGCAGACAAGCTGGCAAAGACCGATGCACCAGCCAGCTGGAACTATTCCGCTCCCTCAACCTACTCTGCCAGCCTTACAACAAAATCCCCAGTCTAACCTGAGACCGCAACTCCCAGCCCAACCCGATCCCAATCCAAATAACAGATCGGTCCAATCTATCCAAATCATAGAATCACCAGAAATAGGACCCGACCTGAGGGAGTGCAATGATCTTCAGTTAAGATCTGGACGTATAATTGAAACTGAGGGAGATAAAACAGTTCATATTGAAGATCAGTTACCAAGAGAACATCAGTTGCAACAAGAGGATGTAAATAAGTAGCAGACTCATAACCAAGCAACCACATCCTCTCCTCCGTTCCCAGAACGATTAGTCATACCTCGACCCATACAATATCCCGACTTTGACATTCTGGGAGAATTACAAAATCTGTACATAAAAATCCCATTCCTCCAAGCCATTCAAGACATTCCTATATACGCAAAAACTATCAAAGAGTTGTGCATAAAGAAACCAAGGAGGAATATAACAAGTAATCGAAGAGTCCAAGTAGTCGGTACTTTATCTGACTTATTATCTGGGAAAGAAACACCCATTAAATATGAAGACCCAGGAAATCCAATTATAACTGTTCAAATTTATGGTCAGACCCTGTCTAATGCCTTAGTTGATCTAGGAGCTGCAATTAATATTTTAACAACCACTACTTGCCAAAAGCTCGGCATTACATCCGTAGAACCCACCTCTACTTTGTTAGAATTGGCTGACCGATCTGTGGTTAGACCAGAGGGTATTCTACAGGATGTCATGGTCTCTGTTGATTCCTGGGAGTATCCAACCGATTTCTTGATAATTAATCCAAAAACCCGACTTGATGGACACCCGCTAATTTTAGGTAGACCTTGGCTTGCCACTGCTGATGCCTACATTGGCTGCCGGCAGGGAAATATGACCATAACCAGAGGACCGAATAGCAAGAATTTAGTTCTATATCCTCCAGCGCAGCCAAGTGTCACAATAATCAAAACTAATAAGCACCCTGTATCATACCTTACTGATAACATCAGATCTCCATTGACTATACAAGAGGCACTTGATTTTAAAGACCAAACAGAAGATGATGCCATTAATAATTTCATTAGTCAAACTGAATCTCGCACACAGTGTCACATGATAGAAGCAGCATTTGATAATGAATTGGAGGAAGATCCTCTGAAAGATACGCATGACCAAACGATACCTGTTACTTCTATTGCAAATAGTAAAACTGTGGAAATTGAACCGGGAAAAAATTTAAACATCAATGCCAATCTCACGCCTGAACAAGAAACAAAGCTCATCCATCTGTTAACAAAATATCAATAAGCATTTGCATGGGATTACCCTGATATGAAAGGAATCGATCCCCAGTTATGTACACACCACATTTATATAGAAAAAGATGCCAGACCTGTTCGTCAGTCGCAAAGAAGACTTAATCCTCATCTAAAGGATGTGGTAAAAGCTGAACTTCAGAAACTTTTAGATGTCAATTTTATCTATCCTATTTCTGATAGTAAATGGGTCTCTCTGCTTGTGGTGGTACCAAAAAAGAATGGAAAATGGAGAATCTGTGTGGATTATAGGGAACTAAATAAGGCAACACAGAAAGATCATTTTCCTCTCCCATTCATAGACCAAGTATTAGATACTTTAGCAGGGAAGAAATTCTTTTCTTTCCTGGATGGCTTCAGTGGATACAATCAGATTCAGATTGCCCCTGAAGACCAGGATAAAACTACTTTTACTTGTCCCCGGGGAACATTTGCCTATCGAGTTCTACCTTTTGGCCTATGTAATGCTCCTGCCACATTCCAAAGGGCTATCCTTAGCATTTTTGCAGATTTAATAAATGATGGACTTGAAGTTTACATGGATGAATTTACACCATATGGAGATGATTTTGATCCAGCACTAGACACCCTAGAAAAAGTCCTACAACGCTGCATTGTTACCAGGCTTTGCTTAAGCCACGAAAAATGTTTCATGATGATGACTGAAGGACTTATCCTAGGACATTATGTTTCGGCAGCCGGCATTCAGGTAGACCCGGCCAAAATCCAAATACTTTTGCTCATTCCCACTCCCACTACTCAAACAGAGGTACGCAGCTTTCTTGGATTTTCTGGTTATTATAGACGATTTATAGAAAATTATTCGCACATTGCTGCTCCTTTATATGCACTAACTGGTAACGTTGATTTTCTTTGGACAGAAAAATGTGACCGTGCTTTCGAGGATTTAAAGAAGCTCGTATCCACAGCCCCAGTCCTTCGAGGACCAAATTGGGACCTACCGTTCTAGATATCATCTGATGCCTCAGATACAGCCATTGGCGCAGTCCTTGGGCAGGAAGAGGATAAAAAACCATATGCTATCTATTACATCAGCAAAAATTTATCCCCTGCTGAATTAAATTACACTGTTACTGAAAAAGAATTCCTAGCTGTAATACATGCTGTCAATAAGTTTAGACATTATATTACAGGCTATCCTATTATCTTGTATACAGACCATTCTACCATAAAATATTTAGCAAATAAGCCTGTCACAAATGCTAGAGTAACTAGATGGTTGATTTTGTTGCAGGAATTCGATATCACAATCAAGGATCAGCCTAGCAAAGAAAACCCTGTAGCCGATTTTCTTTCGAGAATACCCAAACCAATCGATGCAGCAGCAGTTGAAGATCAATTTCCAGATGAGCACCTGTTTGCTGTTTCCGTTCAAACACCCTGGTATGCTGATGTTGCCAATTACCTCGCAGTAGGTAAACTACCAAAACACTTAACCCCTAATGAGTGCAAGCAGATTGTTCGGAAGAGTGCTCGATTCTCGTGGATTGGGGGCTATTTGTTTCACACAGGGGCAGACATGCATATCAGGCGATGTGTTCGAGAAGACGAAATCTTTGACATCCTAAAAGCCTGTCACGATGGACCGTGTGGTGGACACTTCGCTGAGCGTAGAACTGGACATAAAGTATTGTAGACAGGATATTACTGGCCTACGATTTTCAAAGATGCAAAGAAATTTGTCCAAGCCTGTGACAGCTGCCAGCGAGCAGGACGACCTGGTCAAGCTGATGAGATGCCTCTGAAACCATAGTTAGTCATTGAACCATTCGAGCGATGGGCTCTTGATTTCGTTGGACCCATCAACCCCTCATCAAATCAGAAAACATATATCTTGGTGGAAACAGAATATGTCACCAAATGGGTCGAGGCAGAAGCATTGCCAAGAGCCACAGAGGACTCTGTCATACAGTTCCTGTTCCATCTATTTGTACGTTATGGCCTTCCAAGGGAAATAATTACAGATGGAGGACCACAATTTGCTGGGAATAGATTAGCTGCAACACTCAACAATTATCACGTCCAGCATAAAATCACTACTCCATACCACCCACAGGCGAATGGGCAGGTAGAAAGCAGCAATAAGATAATAGAATCAATCCTAATGAAAACCATTGCGTCACATAGGCGAGATTGGGCTGTCCGACTGCCTGAAGCACTCTGGGCCTATAGAACAACATGGAGAAGCACCACCGGTTACTCACCTTATCAATTAGTGTTTGGAAAACAACCCATTTTTCCCATAGAATTCGAAATCCAAACATTACGGACAGCACAGGAATTTGGCCTAGATCTAAGCGAGGCACAAATCAATCGACTACAGCAGATCAATGAATTGGACGAAATTAGGCTCTCTGCACTACAAAATACAGCATTGATTCAACAACAGCGAGCTAAATGGCATGATGCACTCATCAAAAACAAAGTCTTCCATGAGGGAGACTGGGCTCTGTTATACGACTCTCGGTTTCAGGACTTCCCTGGGAAACTTCAGATTCGATGGTTGGGACCATACGAAATCCAGAAGGTGCATGACAACAGAACCCTTACTCTAATTACCATTGACGGTTCTGGATATGCATTCAAAGTAAATGGCCACCGAGTTCGTCTCTATCGCAAACCACTCACTCGGGAATCCTTCTGCCAGCAGCTACGCCGAGACACTGATATGGAGATTTTAGGAGGGGAAGAGAAATCTTCCTCACCTGTAATTCATTAAGGAATTCATTTCTTTTTACAATTTGTACATAAGTTCTTGTCTTTGAGTCGTTCTTGTACATAAGTTTGAACTAAATGTTTTCTTGTCATTTTTTGTTGTTCTTTTTCTTTCTCAAAATTTCGATTTTTTTCCATTCTATTTCTAAAAAAATGGCATTTGCGTGTTTTTTATGCTGTTGGCTTTTCTTGTTTTGCTGTTCCTTTTCTAAAGGAACAGCATTCTGGATCTCTGCTGTTCCTTTTCCAAAGGAACGGCATTTTTGCGTCTTTTGCTGTTCCTTTTCCAAAGGAACAACATTTTTGGTTACTACTGTTCCTTTTTTTTCAAAGAAACAACATTCTTTTGTTGCTGTTGTTCCTTTTTCAAAGGAACGACATTTTGAGTGTTTTTATAGTATTTTTATTTTTGTTGTTCCTTTTTCAAAGGAACAGCATTTGCATTTTTGCAATCTATCGTCCGTCGTTGTTTCTTTTTCAAAAGGAACACCACTAGCATACTTTTTCTCTCCTTGTGAAACAGCTTATTCCTTTTGCTGATCTAAATTGAGGATGCTTCTTGCCCATATTCTTCCAAGTCTTTAAGATACAGCTATGTACTTGTGCAATGAATATAAAATCACAACATACCGAAATCCGCAAACCATAAATCGCTATATTTATAAGGCTCTGCATTAGTAAGAGGACAAAAGGAAGGACATACTTATTTCTTATCTTTTGTTGTCATTGTTTTACTAATTTTGCCCTGATTGGTTATCTTTATCATGCTGATCCCTTTAACCCTCTTTGATTATTATTTAGGAATAAAGAGCAAAGGGATTATATCTTCCTATTGAGATGATAAGACTTCTTCCACCATTCCTACTCTTAAGGAGTGTTGAACCACCCTTTGTGTATAAATAAGGAAAAGTACTCTATAAAAAAGAAAAAATATGTGAACATGATGTCAAATGCAGGATAGGGGGTCTCATCAAGAGCCAGCCTACCATGATCATGAGGATGGAAGTGAAGTGGCATTCCCACTATGGCCACCACACCAGGGATATGGTCCAAAAGGTATATCAAATAATCAAACCTTGGAACAGGAGGTCTCATCACGAGCCGGCCTGCCCACTTTTCGCTCCTTCCTCGTGAATGGCATTATGGTTAACTGGTCACCAAGCCAGCATAATGGTCTACATTTTGACATAACAACATTCCTAAGTATACACAAAGGATCATGGTTCCAAGGGTGAAAAACAACTCTGCCAAGGTTATGGACACCTGTCGGCAGCAGAGCACTGTTAATGGTATTGAAGTCACCTTGGTTACACCAATGGGTAAGATACTAATACTCTTTTGTTTCTTATATCCTAGGAATTAATCATATATTATTTCCCGATTTATACATCGCATGAACATTTATCATCACCAATCATGGCAAAGGAAGTGACCATGACCACTTGAGATTTGGCAAGTACGACAGATGTCCTACCCACCAGCCTCATATCATAACACAGCAGCCTCTTACGTAATACGCGATCAACCCTCCGCCTCGATTTCGGTAATTCGTTGTCTTTCTAAACATGGCATAATTCCATATACTGTTCCTTTCTGACTCGGTTGCAGATCGGGTGCTGCTCCTTTATTTGACGGCTGGGACAGCCTATCACAGTGTGGGGGGGAGGTTAACCTCATTATTCCCTGAATTACGTGTCAGCTCACTATTCGGGAAAGATAGTGTACGACGGTATGGCATGGCTTAATGACATGGCATTTCTATTTTTACACAAGTTGCTGTTCATAATCCATTTCTGTTGCATTGTTGCATACTCTGTGTTTTTTTCTCGAAATCTTGCGATTATCACCCTCTCTGTGTTTCAAACAGCACAAGAAGTTGCTGTTCCATTGAGAATCCACAGTGAAACCATGGGAGGAAGGGCAATTCGAAGCGAACCTCAGAAGTTGACAATCTCCGCTGCTGCTCGGGAGATCCTGGAAAGAGAAGGATGGTTGAATTATCTCAGTCGCCTGCAGGAGTCTAATGAAACAGTAGCGATGGAATTTTTGCAGAACCTGCAGGAGGATCACTCCACAGTAAGGGGGAAGCAGATAGCGATCACCGACGATATAATTGCAGAAGTCTCGGGACTACCAGCCACCAGACCAGTATGGACATTAAAGAAGGAAAGATTACAGAAGATCATGGAACTTTTCCAGGACGAAGGCCAGAGCTTGACAATTAAGAGGAAGGGAGTTCTGCCAGCAACGCTAGGAGAACCCTGGACGGAATTAGCAAGAACAGTGCAAAGCTACATCACCTGCGAGGGGAGGAAAGACGTGGTAAGACCACGACATCTTAAACTCTTAGCTGTTTTAAAGCAGAAATGCTCTGTAAATCTACCTGCACTTCTGAATTCATTACTGCATGATGCTGCACGAAGCATAAAAAAGGCACAACATGTAGAGTCAGTCGTCAGTCACCATGGGTTAATACGATTAATAGTTAGTCATAGTCTCACCCAGCAGCAGAGCAGCTGGGAAGAGCTGATTGTAATGATTGAGGGGGGATTGACAGCACCATCCCCAAAACGTAAACATTCTACAAGCACACCAGAACGTCCGACAAAACGTAGAGAATTAGTAAAACAAAAACATGTTGCTAGTGCATCAGAACGACCAGAGATACACCAAGAATCGGCAAAGCGCAAGCATGCCACCGATACACCCGAACAGCCAAAGAAGCCCAGAAAATCAGCGCGGTTAGCTCGGATGCGAGGAAGGCTAGAGAAGCCCAGAAAATTAGCCCGGTTAGCTCGGATGCGAGGAAGGCTGGAAAAGCTCTAGGAAAGCACCAACCAACCAGTGGTAATTGAGGACGAGCAATCCGAAGAGGAAAAAGAGGAAGTAGCTGAGCATTCGGAAACAGAAACAGAGGCAGAAGCTGAACAATCCAGACAGGAGGGGGAAATGGGACAGCAGGAAGGTAGCCCACTACAAGACCTAGTGGGAGAAGATGAATTGGCCGCAGTCCTAGCCAATATGGGTAAGTATGGCCAACCTTCTAGTCCAGAAGACCTCCACGACAAACCCCAAGAAGAAAACACATCTGAAAAATCACATGCGGTAGAGGCAGAAAAAGGAAATCTTCCTGTTCATGATGAAGAGGAGATAAGAGATACTGAACGGGAACAATCTGTTCCCAAGACACCAGAGGAAATTCCGGAGGGAGTAGGAGCAGAAAAAGCAGTTGCCCAGGAAGAGACGGAACCAGTCAAGGTTCCTACCCCAGAATATCCAGAGCAGAACAGCAAGGAAGCACCCCAAGAGAAAGATCCAGAAACTAGTCATGGTCCAAACCGCAGCAGACAGCCTGCTGTTCCTTCTAATGAAACGCTGGAAATTAAGAAATTGCGAAAGGAACGGCAGAAATTATTGAATACAATAACCCAGCTCAGACAGCAAATTAGAATTCTGAAAGCAAACCAGGGGGTAAGAAAGACCGCAGGGAAGAAAAAGAGGGCCACTTCAGTAAAATCCCGCAAGGCGAAAGGGTGAAGGACCAACAATCGCCCTGTTGTTCAAAACCCTGCTGAAAATCCAGCTGCCGTTCCAAATGATGTTGAGGAACAGCAACAGACTGATATTCGCGTTAAAATAGAAAGGGATGATATGAGGACCAGCGACAAGAAAATCCAGACAGAGGCACCACCTTCAGGGGTAATAAGGGTTCTGAACTCCAAACAGCGTAATAAGAAAGTTCAGGTAAAACTCCCGGCCTCCACTGACCTATGGAAAAAAGATCCGAAAACAAGAACCTTGCATAAGATGATGAAGCAAGCCCAGCAAGAAGCCGAACAACTTAGAGAGCAAACGGTCCCCCGAGAGAAATATGAAGAGTTACAGCAGCAACTAAGGGACGTCAATCAATCCACAAGCCAGGCCTTTGAAGGGTGGCGAAAGGAACAAGAGGAAGTTGCAAAGGTAACCCGTAGACTAGATACTGTTATCAAGCAGATGAATACCTTGTGTTCTTTATACAATGATGTTTTAGCATGTAGGGCCCCTGCTAAAAACTATGCTTTGTTTTTATTAGAACGATATTTACAATTAAAAATAAAAGCTGTTAAAGCAGGTGCCCCTATACAAATCAACACTGTCAATGACTTTATAGACTGCTGTAAACATTATGGGGTGAAGGTCCAGAGATTGCTGTGTGAACTTTATTTGCATGACCTTGTGCTAGATCAGGAGACTGAGTTGAACCCTGGCCCTTTCGTTGGAGACATCCAATTACAAGCATTCATTTCATGCGGGGTTAATCAGATTAAGTGGCTCAAAGCCTATGATACTTTCCAGAGACAGGAAAATGGCCTAGATTTACGGGTAAGGGCTGAGCCTAGGAACCCAGTGCAGTTGTGGAAAGCACATAGAAACCTCATGAGG
>JAXQQM020059492.1:0-44000 GCA_034641835.2 Pinus albicaulis | reverse complement strand
GCAACATATAAGGGTGGACGACATCACTAGCAGAAACTGAATGGACTGTCAAAAGTGAACCAAAAGATGTTGATGCAACCCGAGGTCTTCACTGATCTCGATGGCACAATTCTACACAATGGGAATAAATGAGCTGAAGTCGACCATGTGAGAAATCGTTGGATTACCGGTCAATAATGTAAACCGTTAACCAACGCGATACATCCCACCAATAATGAAAATGAGTGTCAAGGTGCCCCAGTATAATCTAACAAGTGCGAATGAATGATTTGAAGTCGAACACTTGGAAGAATCTACCAATCAGGAGGCAATGATGAATCCCCACTGTCGATAGCGAAGAGTCTGCCACTGATGACTGCAAACCCTAAGGTACTGACAAAAATACTCTAGACCTTATTCCCAGAGCAATGAGTTGGAGTCGATGGGAAAAGATCTATTGGAAGGAAGGCATTAAGGCATCCCACATCAGTCCAGCGCGAGTGTAACCCGCAGGCCAAGATTTGGAAGGAATCGGACGAAGTAGAGTGATGGAACCAAAACCGAAGTACGTTTCCGACATGCACAAGATGAAGCTAGCGCACGGAAGAAACCCTATGAACCAACCAATAATGAAAGCTGACACAGAGGCGAGAAATCCACCGATAGGGTCAAATGGAAATCAAGGTACTGCACGAATCCCAAGTGTGATAATGTGTGCTGACGTCGAACACGGGGGAAACCACTCAGTCAAAGACCCATGATGATGATCAAATGCTGAGCACGAGGTCACCTATCAATGATGGAAATAGGCCCAAGGTGCGGCTCTAGGCTTGCTCTCAGAGCAATGTGTCGTAGTCGATAAGAGACAAACCCGGCGGCAAGAAGTCAATGGAGACCTTCTCAAACCAGCACGAGCAGAAGATCAAAACATCTGATGTGATAGAACATGATACTGACAAGACCGGGAAGGCCGACTAAATAATGAGTCAAGAGACACCGCAGAATGGCCGACTCAGGTTAAACTTCCCTTGAACAAAAGCACGACTCGTGATGACCATGGCAGTAAAAAGTGACACTGTATAAGTCTGTTATGCAGGAGGCAGAACAAACTCTCCATATGATTGGAAGAGATAACCAACCGGGGGAGAACTGACAAGTGAAACATGGTAAAGGCTGAACCTAGGTCAAAACTAAAACCATCCCAAATGAAGTAAATATATATAAGTAAATGTGCTTTGTTCAAGGGCGACAAACTGACTCTGTACTGCCATCAAAACAATGAAGATACATCCCGTTCCCACTCTTTTTGTTATATTTGATTTTTTTGTCTTTTTCATATAATAAGCCTGAAAAAGAATAAAAGAATGCTATGGTACAATGGATAGAATGAGTATCAAGAAATCAGATGCACTAGTTCCTGGGATTGGAACAATCCTATGCTCAATGCAAGGTGGCGAAAACTGGTCAGTGATACTCAGAGGAATGTTCCATCCATGGGTATAAAGGTGTCAAGTCGTGATAGCTAAGTGCATGCAATGGTTAACTTGTACATAAAGTCAAGGTCAAAAGTTGGCTTAAACATCGAGTCCAAATGAAGCCGGCTAAAGGCCAGGATAAACAAGCAGCCAATATGCAATGCAGTAATACAACTTAACGACACCAGGGAGCCTCTAGGGTAAAATCCAGAAAAAATGATAAGTGATGAAGAAGAAGAATGAAGCTTCAACACATAAGACATGGCGGGACTAAAGAGGACTCCCGAGCCTACATAAAACGCAGCATGGGCAACAAGCGATAGTGAGGAACTAACTAGGAAGCCCATGTAAAGGAAGGCTCTACCATCAAGTCATGATTAAATAATCGGCGAGTGAAATGGGTGTAATACTCATGACCTGATGGGATCGACCCTAAGGCAAGTGATCAGTATGGAGGCTACTATGCAAGATGCAACGGAGAGTGATTTCCCTAACCTATATGCCAGTGAAGATCATATACCTGCCGTGACGAGTCGGAAATCATGGATCAAAAACCGGGAAAAATCTCAAAATCGTCAAAATGTACCTGAAAACATACCAAACTGGGCACTTCCAAGCAACCGGGTTATGCAGCTTAAGATAGATCGAAAAATTAAGCATAAGGAATTTTTGCAAAAATTTTCAACTTTTTAGCCATAAATAGACAAATTACCTCATATTTGGTTCATTATTGCATTGCTGATTTGGAAAAAGTGCTCTGGAGCAAAAAACTTCTTTCGTCAAATCAAGAACAACCGACCGTCGAAACGCACCGAAACTTCAGGTAGGCTCCTTAATCATCCTGTTTATTCATTTTGTCCATTTGGAATTTAAAATTAAGTGATTTTTAGCTTTAAAACCCTTGCTAAAATATACGGACTTGCGCATACGCGGGTTCATTAAAGGAAACTCGCGTATACACGCGACTGTGCAAAGGAAAAACCGCGTATGCGCAGGTCCGAATGCAAAAAAGTGTGGCTAATGCATAATTTGATGAAATTTGACAGGATGACAATCTCATGGAGGGAACGTGAGCATAGCGCAATAGACCAAGAGGTCATGCAAGATCGCGCAGCGCAAAATATCCTTCGGAATTGCGGATTGTTCAAATTCTTCAAGATGCCAAATATGAAAAGAAATGTGCGGTTGCTAGAAATGCTCGTAAATTACTGGGAACCAGATCAGGATTGCTTAATTATTGATCAGATGCCAATACGCATTGAAGTGGAAGACATATATTTCATTACTGGACTCTCCCGGAGGGGAGAACCAGTAGACTTGCACGGGAAGCCCCTGGGAGGGTTAACTGTGGAAGACTATGTCCACGTATATTGCGTACCGGGTTCCAAAAAGGTTGGAACGCAGATTGCCATTAAAGATGTGAGGGATTTGCACATGAAAATCCTCCTTTTCACCATCAGCAGAGTGGCAGGATCCGCCTCTCTACATCAGGCGTCCAGGACGCAAATGAGCATAGCTGTAGAGTGTTTGACTCATGTTTACGATTGGTGCACAACCCTGTTACTGAACATGAAACAACAGATGAGCTCTATTCGCCAAGTAAAGACCAAACACTTTGGCTATGGTACAATTTTGACAACATTCTTCTTTGAGAAGATTCTAGCTTTGAGACCCAGAGTCATCTCTACTATCAGTAGCCCGCGGGACCCAAGAATTTCCCGTTGGGCAGACATGATGAAGAGACTGGGGGGTAGTGAGGTACCCCGGACAACATGGGATGATGAGTTCTTCCTTTGGTGGGGAGAACAAATCATCGCAGTGGACGACTATCCCTATGTCGGGATGGACTTTCGTGGAGATCCGGATCTAGTTCTTCCACCTGGCACAGCATGGGGAGCAGTCGGTAAGTTTGCAAAAAAAAATTTGACTTATATGATTTTTTTTTGGATTTTTTCAAATATGTATGAAAAAATGAAAAACAAACATGTTTTTGATTGGATTCATAATGACTGACAATAAAAAAATGATCATGTTTCAGATGTTGGACCAGTTCGTCCTGAGGGCCTACCGCGCCATAAGCGCCATAGAGGCGAAGCGGATACTGTGGATTCAGATAGGACTCTCCAGGCCATGCAGAGAAACTTGGAGGGATTAACCCGCCAAATCCCTATGGCTGTCGTGGAGGATCTACCGGAAGCCATCCAGAGACGGGTGGTAGGAGTGCCCTGAGACTGGGTTAGACTATTCCGCCGAGTTGCCAGTGCAGTTACGTTCTATAGGAACACGACTTCTGGGCAGGGACCTCAGGAGTAGACAAATATTATGTATTAGATGACTGTATATTCTTTTTTGAGACTGAACATGATGGGGCATAAGCCCAAGTTTTGTACGAGATTATGGATCCAAATTTTGTAAAGTTTTTTGACACTCCGATGATATATATACAACGATATTTGATGTGATGTGATAAATGTATCAAATGTATGATGTTTTTGATGATTAAAAGTTTATTGAATTGAATGATTAATATGCCAATCCAATGCTTGATTAGCTAATGAGTCAGCAAACCAATTGTCAGCTCGAGGAATATGAATGAATGTTAAAAATTGAAATGACCTTTGTAAAAAACGTACCCTCAAGAACAATCGTAATAAAAATGGATCTCGTACCCGATAAGTGTTGTTCAACTGCGACACCACCAGCTGGGAGTCCAAGAAAACTACCAACGAATCAACACCCAAAGATATTGCCTCAGAGAGTAGATGAATGACTGCAGTGTATTCTGCTACATTATTGGAAGCAGGACCAATGCAGACTCCTCTTGATACCAACAGCTGACCGGAAGGATAATGAAGCACCCAAGCCGCGGAAGCTAAGTTCCGGGTGTGTCTACTAGCACCATCGACGAAACCAAAATGACTCATGACATCCAACACAACCTGCCAAAGCAGATCAAAAACATCACCACCTCATCAAAAATCGAAAATCAATCAGATATGTACAAAGCAAAAACTACAAATATATACAAAAGCAAGATGCCAGGCCAAAGCCTAGGCATAATACTTCTTCAAATAGAGCCCATTTTGGGGCTCCGGCAACTCGTTCCCTTCGAAGTCAACCAAGGTATATGCTCCTTTCTTAAGGAATTTTTTAACGATATAGGGGCCATACCACATCGATTTAAACTTTCCTGCCCCCAGGGCATCCTTTTCTTGGGCATAGACCAAAACAAGGTCGCCTTCCGAAAAGACCCTAGGCTTGACCGCCTTATCGTACTGAACCTTTACTCGGTTTTTATGCGCTTCATTCATCGTGGAAGCATCTCGACGCTGCTCATCGAGATGTTCCAGATGAAGAAGCCGTTCTGCCAGACTGGAAGTGTCAGGAAGAAGCTCAACAGCTAATTTAAGAGAAGGAATCTCGCATTCAATAGGAAATACGAATTCCACCCCATGGACTAACTGAAACGGAGTAAAGCCAGTTGCAGTTTTCACTGATGTCCTGTATGCCCAAAGTGCAGGATATAGCATAATATGTTAGTTGGATCTATGTTTATCAATTGTCCATTGAAGAATTGTCTTCAAGGATTTATTCACAGCTTGCACTTGCCCATTGGCCTGAGGATAATATGGAGATGAATGATCCTGCCGGAAACCCAATTTGAGAGCCAAATCAGCCATCATACTATTCTGAAAATGACTGCCATGGTCAGTGACAATCTCTCTAGGTATACCAAAACGAGCGATAACTTGATTGAAAAGGAACAAAGCTGCAGTCTCACCATCATTCCCAAAAGTAGGCATAGCCTCGACCCACTTCGTAAAGTATTCTACTGCTATGATAATGTACTTGTGACCTTTTGCCGAAGGCGGGTTACAAGTAGTATAATCAATACCCCACTTTGTAAAGGATCCGACAGTAACGACTGGAAAAAGCAGAGCTGGATGAGCACGCATTTTTCGAGTATAAACCTGACACGGATGACACTTCTTGACCGATTCAATACAATATTTGAAAATCGAGGGCCAAAAGTATCCAGCACGCAAAATCTTTTGGGCTGTAGCAAGCCCAGATAAATGACCCCCACAAGCTCCACTGTGAGAATCATTGAGCACAGCCTCAGCTTCTTCGAAAGTTAAGCAGCGTCTTAGGATTGAATCAACCCCGCGACGGTACAGAGCATCACCAATAATCAGATAATTCTTGGCTAAGTGATGCAGCTTACGACGCTCATCTTTCAAAAAAGAAGAGGGAAACTTCACAGTCTGGAGATACACAATGATATCCCCATACCAAGGATCTTGTGGAGAGATTAGAAACAAGTGTTCGTTCGGAAAGGACTCATCATAGATCATCTCCTCTCCACAAGGCAACTCGGAGATCAATTCCGCAAAGACTAATGACTTCTTGGATTTGGCAGACATGAACTCGAGATCAAATTCTTGTAAAATCACAATCCATCTATTATATTTGCCCCCAATCACTTGCCTGCTGAGGACAAACTGAAATGGATTGGCAGCTGCCAAGACATAAGTTTTGCGAAGAATAATGTAATGCCGGAGTCGCTGCACAGCATGAACTGCTGCTAAGGCTAATTTTTCTATCGGAGTGTATCGCAGTTCAGGTCCTACCAGTCCTCGACTAAGGTAGTAAATAACATGCTCAGCCAGAGCATCATCCTCCTGAACCAGAACCATACCAATGGTAGATTCTGCTGTAGCCAGATACAAAAGAAAATCTATGCTATAATCGGGTGGACTCAGTAAAGGAGCAGAGGTCAATGCCTTTTTCAAGGCATCGAATGAGCGTTGAGCATAGTCGTCCCAAAGAAAAGGGACTCCTTTCTTCAACGGTCTCATATATCCCTTTGTAATCTCAGCATAGTTAACGATAAACCTCCGAAGAAAGTTAGACTTCCCTTGGAGACTTTGAAGCTGACGGATTGAAGACAGGGGAGGCAACCGAAGTATTGCCTCAACCTTGAAGGGATCTACCCTTATCCCTTCCCTAGACACAATAAATCCCAACAGCCGACCGGATGTAACCGCGAAAACGCACTTGTTCGGATTCAATCAAATTTTATAAAAACGACATCTTTCAAATATTTGCCGGAGGTGACCAGGATGATCCATCCTCTTTCGAGAATGAGCAACTAGATCATCTAAGTATGCCTCGATAGTATTCTTGATGTCGTGGAAGGCGTAAGACATGGCCCGCTGAAAGGTAGCCCCAGCATTTTTAAGACCAAAAGGAATCTTCTTGTATGCAAACGTACCCCAGGGACAAATAAATGCAGTCTTATGTTGATCTTCAGGACGGATAGTAATTTGATTATATCCGGAGAAACCGTCCATGAAGGAGAAAATCTCGTTACCAGCACACTCGTCAATGATCTGATCGATGAATGGTGTGGGGTAATTGTCTTTAGGACATGCTTTATTTAGGTCTCTGAAATCGATGCACACTCGAATCGTTCCTTGCTTTTTATCTATGGGAACGGGGTTTGAAACCCATTCAGTCAGAGGAACTGGGAAAATGAATACCGCCTTAAGTAGCTTTTCAACTTCAGCTTTGATAGCTGCTGCCTTCCTAGGATTGACCGGACGAAGTTTTTGCCTGACCGGCTTAGCGTTTTCATACGTCTTGATCTCATGTTGGACGATAGATGGGTCTATGCCAGGCATTTCCTCATAAGACCAAGCAAATACATCCCTATACTCTTTGAAGAGCTCGGTATAAATTTGAACCTCTTCACGGGAAAAGTCAGGTCCAATGAAGACATTCTCGATAATATTGGGATCCTTGGGAATGTTCACCGGGATAGTAGGAGAGATCACAGCCATGTTCCCTTCAGCATAAACCTGTGCTGGTGCTAAAGGGTTCAAGACTGGGTGAACAGGTCCAGGAGACTGAGGACTTGGAAAACTTGTTTCAAATTCGCTTAAGTCAGGTAGGAAGTAAGACCGATGATGCAAATCATCCCACGGTCTATCTATACAGGTCATGGCTTCCAGGATTGCCTCTTCAGATGGAAGAGTGGTATCAAGGCAATCCTGGGCCGAAGAAGAACTAAGCGTCCAAGCCGGGGCCACATCACCATCCAACTCTTCCGGTGAAAGAGGAGCTGGAGTAGATTCTGCAGTGTCAAAAATAGACTAATATGCAATCTTAGCTGCAGAAATCGGAAATGCCATTCCACCCACTTGACCTTCCGCTAATGTGGCAGTAGGGGAAGGTAAGGTCCAAGGGTCCGAAAAATAATGAGTTCGAAAGAACTCTCTTCGAAGGGGAGCCCTGGAGGATGAAATAACATTAATATGCACCGTAGGAGGAGGAAGATCGAAAGTACCCATCAGGGAAGAATACATTCCAACTCCTAGATTCTCAACAGGCGCCTTAGTATTGTCCAACTTAGGAACAGATGAGTCAGAAGGCGCATTCAGGTCTATAGGAGGACAGTCCAGTTGATCCACCGTAACTATCCTCCCTTCGTGGGGGAAACATACTATTCGAAATAATGAGGATGCAATAGCATCCATCTCATAAATCCAGTTCCTCCCCAACAGAAGGTTGTATTCCAAGGCTGCGTCTACTACCTCAACCTCTATATTAACGGTTTTGCCCCCAACACAGATTGGAAAAGCCGGGACGATACCATGGGGTCTGTGAGAATGACCATCGAATGCAGTAAGAACATTGCTAGATGGAACAACTTTGGGAGATCCAAGTGTCTTCCAGCATGCAAGAGACATCACGCACGTGGAGGCACCCTCATCAACAACCGTTCGAAAGATATTACACTTCCGATACGACGATTTAATATGAAAAGCCATGTGATGAGGAAGTCTCTTCTTAAAATTATTCATATCAAAAGTAATCAGAAGAGAATTTTTCGGATCAATAGCCCCAATGGTAGTGAGCAAAGCACTGCGCTGAGCCGGACAAGACTGGAGTACCTCTAAAGCTGACATAGCACAAGGACTCTGTGCCAGATCTTCTACAATCGAGTAGTTCTGGGCAGCCCTCGCATTTGGATTAATCGTTGACCGCTTAGAAGATGCTTTTGGCATCCGAGGCATAGAATCAACAGTAGGCTTCGTAATGTGAAGCGGCTCAGTAGCATCAGGAACTTCCTTAGCTTTTGAAGACTCTTCTCCGCCATAATCACGGGATCTCGTAGCGATATCCGCGTGAGCACTCATCATGAAAATGTTCGATGGAATTTCCCCTTCCTGGGTGCCCCCAGAGGAAGCCCCGGGATTTTGGTTCGCGCCAACAACTAATTGCTGCCCTTGGGGAAAAGGGTTTGTTAACACAGCCTGGGAACTAGAAGAACCCTGCTGAGCTAACAAGCGCTGAGCATCCTGAATTTTAGGGCAAAGGTGTGTGAGATGGTCTCCAGCACAAAGCTTGCATGGAAACTTCACTTTCTTCTTCTCCTTTTGACCCTCACCAACACGCTCGTTGGTTTTATTTGCATTGCCCTTCCCGTTCTTTCCCTTATTCTTGTTATTTCGTCCCTTCTTCTTCCCATCGGATTGTTGATTTCCTTTGGGATCAGAAGTTTGGACAGCATTTATGGACAAAGACTGGGAAGGTGATGAATCAGTAGACACAGCCTGACCAGAAGGAGTAGATTGTAAAGACAACTGCTGCAGTTGAGAAAGCAGGTTGGCTGCACCACTATTGACCGATCCGACAAGCCCGTCACCATGCGGACCAGGTTTAGTTTTCGACAAATCTAATTTGGAGCGAGGAGCATTGGGCAAATACTTATAAAGTACCCCAGACTGAGAATAGATCAGTTCTAACTGCTGGGCCCTAAAAATGGCCTGCTCCTCAGAAAATACCCCGGATAGGGATACATCTTTTGAAATATCTGACTGCAGAGATTTCAAAAACCACTCGAGAAGGAATTCACCTGGAATATGAGCTTTGATAAGCCTCTTCCTTCTCCTCCATTCCTGAATGTGATCAGAAATGTGAGTTGCCTCATCCTGCTTAAAATTAGCTAGGAGTTCGGTCCCAGCCTCATATCTGACAGGCAACTGAAAATGGTTTAGAAATGTGACGGCCAGTTCTCCAAATGTGGCGAAACTGCCCCCAGTGAGCTCGATATACCATTTGGCAGCATTTCCAGTTAGGGTGCGTTGAAATAATCTCAACCTAATCGAATCATCGATCAGGGAGTTCGAAGAACACCATAAGTGGAAAGTGGTGATGTGGTCCGTCGGATCCTCTCCATTCTTACCTTCAAACTTTGGAATGTCTGAAGGAAGTTTGGTCGGGACCGGAGGCCACCCCTGACTATAACGAATCGGGTCATTAGTCAACTTCGACAAATATGGCATGTTTAACGTTGCCAGAAAAGGTAAGCGAGGCGGAGCCTGAGGATTCCATCCTTGATGGGATCGATTCCCAACATTCTGAAAAGAATAGCCTGGATTTGATGAGGCACCAGGTTGCCAGAAAGGACTCGTAGAAAACGGAGAAGAACCTCCTCCCCACGCCGAGTTACCAAAGCCCAGACCAGTTCCCCCAGCTGAAGTATTAATTGAAGAGGAGAGCCCTTGATAGGGGTTCCAAGCATTAAACAGAGGAGAAAAGGACTGATAAGCACTCGATGAGGCAAAAGGAGCATTCCCTTGATGACCTGCGTAAAACTGATTCCCTGCCCCCGCTGTAGTAAACACAGGATTCCATCCCGTAAAAGTAGTCGAACTTTGCCCCCCAGACCAAGGGTTGAAACTCTGGGTCTGGGACGTAAATGGAAACGACCCTAAAGAAGGATTGGAACTAGGAATATGCCCAGTCCCAAAGGGGAAACCCTGAAACGAAGCTGATCCACTAGCCATGTTAGACATGGGCGTAGATCCAGCTGCACCGGCGGAAAAGGAAAAAGAGGGATTTCCACTAATGGACATCCCTGAACAAAAGGGACCAGAATGGGAAGCATGTGCTTGGGTGAACCCAGAGCCAAACACAGCAGCACTAGAAGCAATCAAAGATGAAGCAATAGTGCCCCCTGCTTCAACAGAAGCAGGAGTATGAATGCCTGCAGCACTCATGGTAGAAGCCGCGTTCCCAGTCGTGGCCATCAAAAGATAAGAATGATACGGAAGATCTGGCGGTCTCTCCGATTCAGGTCCGATGTACTGAACAACGAACGGATAATCAGGAGGAAGAGGAGATGGACCTGTAGCAGGAGGCTCAGGTACGTCTTCGATTTGAAAATCTTCTTCCTGAGGAAACAAAACTCGCGAGGTGAGCGGAACGCTCCTCTCGGGACCGACACCAGAATCAGCTATGAAACCTTCAGACCTTTGTGGACGATCTCTCTCCACTGCGTCAGACTCCACTGGGTGGTAACCACCTACTAAATCACTCCTACGCCTTCTCGAAGAAGGCTCTGGACTCTCGGGAGATAACCCTCGGATTCTCCTCGAACGACGAGGCGCTTGATCAGCCACTTTTATAGATTTTTTAAATTAGACTCAAAAAGGTGAAAAGCTAGGCAAGCTAGGAGCAAAGAGCACTCACTAAAAATAAAAATCCCTGAGATACAGTCAAGCAAACAGCCTCCAAGTATTTCCGCTCCGGGTGATGAGGACCGGACACCAAAATACAGGAAAGCGAAATATAGGGCCTTCCAAAAGTAGTCTGGGATGATTAGGGCCCAGAACAACTAGCGAAGGTATCAGAAACAGTTACGCCGACCTCCTAACGATAGCCTTTTCCGGCTCAAGCACCCAAGCTTCGCAAGGGAACCCCCCAGAAGTACTGCTAAAAGTGATGCGATGTCTACCTCAGGTACCACGGGTATTCGCCCCCGCAGTCACCTGTGTGGAACCTAGGAGTGGCAACTATGGACACCAATCCGTATCAGAAGCTGGGCGGAACGGTCTTGAGTTCAGATTCAGCCAATCAGAGAGGCGGTATCCCTCTTCTCAGCCTTCACTTCCCCTTGCGCTTGACTCTCGGATGAGAGCTTTCCCAGTCAACCTCACGGAGTTGGATTTCGCTCAATTAATCAACTTCTATGTTTGTTTGAGCATCCTTGGAGAGTTAACTCTCCACTCACCTATTCCAAGGCCCTACAACCTAGCTATTTGGTGATTGACACTTACAAAACTTGCTAGTTGATTTTAGATTAAATCGCTTATTTTATGGGATGTTATGTTAAGTCACAAGGATGTGGAGATGAAACGTATGGTGTTTTTGACGCAAAAGAAATTAATAAAAACTTAACTACATGCAAATGCAATTCTTTGTCTTTCGATGAATAGAAATCTCTATACAGGTTCTACGAGACTAAAAATTTGTATTTTTTCTCTTTTCAAATAGCAAACTCACACTCACAAAAACTAAGAAATTGACCAAATGATTAAATGCACCTAATGCAAATCACTACAAGAATGCAAATCCTAAGATGCAAATCTCTTAAAGCAGAGTGAAATTCTCAAAAAGTCCTTCAGTTTTAACTCTTCTTTGGTTGCCCAAAAAGCCAGTTCTAGAAATCAAGAACTCTTAAAATGAGGACACCAAGAACACTCAAAAACAAGAAGAAGAAATCAAATGACAACTCCTCCTCAAAATCAAGCCAAAAACTAAAAGCAAGAAACCTCACAAGCTTCAAAAGTTGTAGCAAACGAAAATGAAAATGAAAGAACAAAAGCAAATAACAAGTGAAAATGTTTTTTAAGCCTTTGAAATGCAAAAACAAAAAGCAAAGAAAATGTTTTTTGAGCTTTTTTTTTTTATAAATAAAGAGCTCGAAAAGACCAAGCACAACTATCAAAATCCAAACCAAACAAGACTGAATTTCAAGCACAAACTTCAACAATGCTCCCAAACCTTATAAGGCTAACTTGTAGCAAGATCAATAAGAGCAAAAGAAGACCAGAAAACTCAGCCACTCAGCCTAGACAAATAGTGCAAACTTGTCGCAAACAAAGACTCCAAAGAAGCAAGAAAAGCTCTTCAAAAGTTGCAACAAAACCTAGCCTATGGAACTCAAGAAAACCAATAAAAAACGAAGCAAAAATCGCAATGCGAAGCACAACACAAAGATAGGAGCGAGTCAGTGAGCAGAAGCTCTCTGTTCTGATAAAGCAGAACAGCCAAGAATGCTCAGAAAGTGATCTTGGAACTCAATCCAGAAGTGACAGCACCAGAAACAACACTTTGCCAAAAAGACTAGTTTTCGATCAAACGAAAGAGAGAACAGACATGAAACCACTTCCTTCACACTCCAGTAAGTACAGAGACACTGTAGAAACAGGCCTCCACAGCCAGAAAGGACCAAAAAGTCAATAAACCCAAAAATTCAAAATCTTCCTAGGTATACGCTACTTTACAGCTATGCAACCAGCGTGCATACGCGTCTGTGCTAAGGGAAACTCGCGTATACGCGGGTTCCTTTAGAAAAACTTGCGTGTATACGCGACTGTGTGCAGAAAAAAGCGCGTATGCAAAGGTAAATAATGAAAAACAAAAAAGGACAAGCCTGGAAAAGAAACCAGGACTTCAGACTGACTGCAAGAAAGTAAACTGGACTGCAAATGAAAGTTAAAACTGTCAGCAACCTACCAAACAGCTGAAACCACCCAACAGGAGAATCACAAGAATGTGATCCCCAGCGGAGTCGCCAGTTCTGTTTCGGGGAATTTCACCCTAGAGGTTGGTTGGGATACAACCTCCACAGAGCAGGGGCATGCTACTTAACAGAGACTCACACAACCATGCACGTTCAGAAAAACTAAATAGAGTAGAATGAGAAAGTTACCCGTTGGTCCTACGGTTGAAGAAGATCCCGCAGGGTTCAAACCCCCAGCAACCGTCCTTCCTTCTTAACCTGAAAGACAAGAAGAAACAAGCACAAAGAACTGGTTGTACAGCATATATCTACTCTAAATGTTAGTGAGATTCATATAAAACATTAAATAAATCATAATGAATGCTTGTATAACAAATATTCTCATACATATAAGCATACACTAACATGTTTATTTCGGGAACAACATGATACTTCTGTATTATAAATAGCATGTACAAAATTAACGAGTGGAGAGATCACCTGATCCTTCCACGGCCTTCGAGCAGACCGTCGTCTGGATCCGTCCAGCCCTTGCCTCGCTAAGACTCCTTCCAAACTAGTGCATACGAGATGACATATAGGGAGATGTGCATCTCAAGGAAACAAGGGTTTCCTATAATGAACTGGGAAAGTGCAAGAGGCACGGGGAATCAGACTTGGATAGGGAATACCAACAGAGTATAATATCAATAATTCTCTCTCTCCCTTAGGCCATACACATGAGGGGTTTTTATACTCCCTCCAAGTAGTTTCAACAGTTGGAAACAGTTGGCCACGTGCTGGGGTGGTTAAACTACCTGAGTAACCATCAACCCAGCCTGAAAATAGGGAATTTTTATATATTTTTTCATAATTTTAATGGCATACCCGGAAAAGTGCAGTTGGACTCGCGTATACACGCGGAAAAGTACGGGCATAGTCGCGTATGGGGATTTTTACACTGTTTTTAAGTGAATTTGTCCAAGTCTGTAGGAATGGGTGCCCAAAACCATCAAAGAAATCATGAATCATGTGAAGGTGAGAAATGATGCTATAACAGATGCCCCCTAATATATGAGGTCAGAAGGGGTACATGATGGCCGAAATGTATTATGCACATAGAAATAACTTCGCAAGGACAAGAGAGGACTTCACCAGATTTCAGCCTGCCAAAAACCAATGAAAGAAAACAGAGAGTCAACTCATGCTGAGGCGGGCATACCCATGCTCAGTCCAAAAATACATCATATAGAAAGTAGTGAATAGATCCAACATGTATACAAGTATAGCTGAACTGAAAGTACACAATGAATCATCTGAGCATGGCCCGGAAGTGTAAGTCCGAATCAATGTCCAAGTATCACATATAGAAAGCTGATCAAAGATGGTGCAACTGGATGTCTGATCATATAAGTAACTGAATCTCCAAGTACCGAATCATAAGAGGTGGAACAAACGGTACAATCACGCAACTCGGGAGCCAACATATAGGATGCTGCTGTACTGAACTGCAACATATAAGGGTGGATGGCATCACTGGCAGAAACTGAATGGACTGTCAAAAGTGAACCGAGAAATGCTGATGCAACCCGAGGTCTTCACCCATCACTATGGCACAATTCTACACAATGGGAATAAATGAGCTGAAGTCGACCATGTGAGAAATCGTTGGATTACCGGTCAATGATGTATACCGTTAACCAACGCGAGACAACCCACCGATAATGATAATGAGTGTCAAGGTGCCCCAATACAATCTAACAAGTGCGAATGAATGAGTTGAAGTCGAACACTTGAAATAATCTACCAATCAGGAGGCAATGATGAATCCCCACTGTCGATAGCGAAGAGTCTGCCACTGATGACTGCAAACCCTAAGGTACTGACAAAAAGACTCTATACCTTATTCCCAGAGCAATGAGTCGGAGTCGATGGGAAAAGATCTACTGGAAGGAAGGCATTAAGGCATCCCACATCAGTCCAGCGCGAGTGTAACCCGCAGGCCAATATTTGGAAGGAATCGAACGAAGTAGAGTGATGGAACCAAAACCGAAGCACGTTTCCGACATGCACAAGATGAAGCTAGCGCACGGAAGAAATGATGCTATTTAACTGGTAGTCCTATCATTAGTATTGAACGAATTGATTCAGTACATACATCATCAGGGAAATATCAAGTCGGTCCTTTTGGGTCAATTCCTTGAAGTACCATATCAACTGGACTCCCAGCATTTGGAGAAAATTATTTTCCATCTTATTATGCTCCTTATGATGGGGGGAAATCTTTGGTCACCAAATATGATAGTACTCAGTCACTTTTTGGTCAAACTAATGTTGACATGAATGTTTGTCAATGGCAGCCCACTCTACCTATCCAACCAAAAACGGTTGTACATTTGTATCAACCGGTTCAACCTGTTACACCCACTTCATTAACACTTGCTAATACATCTATACCCCTGTTACAGAATCAAAATTTTGTAAGTCAAACTTATCAGGCAGGTTCTTTGACTCAATATCATCAAATGTTGGGTCCACAGACTCAAAATCCTTTGGTTAATTTACAAAAACCTATATCAGGAATCATTTATTCACAAGTTGGTGTACCATTTTATGGGATGTCACAAACGCAACCTGGTTATAGATATCAACCAAATCCAACTTATACTACTTTGGGTTATAACATTGGTGGGTAGACCCCTTGGAATCCACAAGCGCAAATGCCTCAAACTTCATTTCAACAAGTATCATATCCAGGTTTTGGTGAACATAATTCTCAAGCGTTTTCTATGCAAAACAACCCCTATCTGGGTTATCAGCAGCAAATTTTGTATGTTGGTGCTCAAAGACCTATTGCCCAATAAATTCCATCTTATTTTGGCTATTCTCAACCTGACCTCAATTGACAGTTTCCTTTTGTTGCAACCTTAGAATTACTAGATTTAAATCGGTTAACCGATGATCCTATAAATTATGCTCCTTGGTGACCGGTGATACCTCATAAATTACCCTTTGATATTCCTAAATTCAATGGAAACCCTGGAGAAGATCGATCGACTCATGTCATGACTTATAATTTATGGTCTTCATTGAATTCCCTAAATGATGATTCTGTTCGACTACGTCTTTTCCAGCATACGCTCACAGGTCCAGCTGCTAAATGGTACATTGAGTTACCTAGAGTTTCTTTTGACAATTTCATTGCTTTAGCTACTATATTTTTGACCCATTTTTAGTTACCAATTAGATATGAAACTGGAAAATAACTCTTGACCAACTTCAAACAGACTAATGCTACTCACATTTCCGATCATATTCATGAGTGGCGTTGCTGTCGACGAATGGTTAATACATTTTTTTCCCGATCAGCTCCTTGCTGAATGGTTCATTAATTCCCTATTAGTTTCTGTAACTGAGGATGTGGCTAAATGTGGCGTTGTCACAGAAGAGAAAGTATCACTCGTGCCCAATATTTAGACTTGATTTACACTCAGTCTGGCACACTCTATGAAAAAATCCCTAATGCGCCGCGATCTAATTTCAATGTTCCTCCCCAAATAAAGGACTCTCATGTCGGAGACGGCTTGATAGGCACTGCAAACACAAACCACGCTACTGCATCTGATCCTGCTCCTACTTCTGAAATTAATGTCGTGTTATTTGACAAAGGCAAAAGTGACAAGCAACCAAGAAGTAAGAAAAATGGGAAATCAAAGAAAAAGAAAACTTCTAACCCACAGGAAAGATCATCTGATCAATCGTCTAAACCATGGAAACCTTGTTATCCATGCATAATCTGTAATGAGGAACACTTTCTTAGGGATTGTCCTCACCATGCTGAAGTCTCAAAAATCATCAATATTCTCATGCATCAGCTGTGTTGATAGACCAATTCCCAAATTCGGATACAAATTTAGTTGCTACAGATCCAGCTCCTAGTTCCCAAGTGTTAATGTTATCCATCACAAAACCTTCACAAGATATTTTGGTGTCGATGCGGAATAAATACTATGGTAGTCTAGCCACTGATCAACCTACCACCTTGACAACAAATCCATCTAATGAATCAGTACCACCTAATGTTATTCCTGAATTGACAATTAAGCCACCAAAGGGAGTAATTCATAAATCGACATATAATCCTCCAGCAAGAGCTGCACAAAATTATAATATAGTTGAAGATTTGGCTCAATCCCCTTCAACCTTGTCTACTCTTGAGGTATTGCAAAATCGTCCCTCCCAAAAGCAGGCTTTATGGTCGGCCATTGGTGGAATTGATCTGATTGATTCTAATCTTGTCATCTTTAATCATACAGGCTATGTGCCACTATTAGCAATAGAATTAGCATTCTCCATCCAATTAAATGTTCTCAATCACCTTTTTTATCGCACTATTATTGATGAGGGAGAATCTACGTGCATTATGAATCTAAAATGTTGGAAGTCACTTGGCTCGCCGCGATTATCAAAATCATCAACGACGTTGAAGGCTTTTGATGGAACAACATATAAACCTTGTGGTATTATCAATAACCTACATGTTGAATTAGGAGGCAAAACAGTAAGTATTGATGTTGAGGTTGTTGACAGACCCCTTGAATATAATATTTTACTTGGAAGACCATGGGCATATGCAATGACTGCCATTGTTTCTACATATTTTAGAATGATTTCCTTTCCACATAAAGGTACAATCACAGTCATTAATCAATTATCCTTTTTTTCCTCCGCCTCGCAAGTAACTGGAAGCGTTCCTTTTGTTCACTTACCCCAAATAGAAATTCATAAAATTGCTGTAGGACTCTTAAAGGATTCCACTCTTATGGGAACCTTTGCATTACCGCCGCCCACGACGTCGGAAAAAATAGCAAGCATAGAGACCTGCTACATGATCTCTTCCACTCTATCTGGATTAAGGGAGAGTATGGGTGATTCTGATATTTCTATGTTGGATGATGTTTTACTGCCCAGCCCTATTGAGCTAGCATAGCAATCAATCTATTTGGCTTGGACAACAAATCTTAAATCAGCATTTCTGAGTGTTTGGGTTGATTGTTCATTAGATTTTGGCACTCCATCTGATCCATTTTCCTCAAAATTTTTGACAGATGAAAATATTTTGGAAGTTATGATGTCAGAAGGAGAACCATGGGAATATTATCATCATCGTTCCCATATTCCTGATTATGAAGAAAACAATACCAGTGAACTATATCACCCATCCATCAAAACAATCTTTTCAAATTATTTACCAATTAATGCAATCGACTCTGAGCGAAATTTATCAAATATCGAAGAAATGATTTCTATCGATATTTCGACCAAACCTGGTGTTGTAGAAAATATTCATGTCGGTGTATCTTGTTCTCCATTAGAACTTGATTCATATCACTCTCTTTTTCGTGAATTTCGTGACGTATTCGCTTGGTCTTACGAGGAAATCCTAGGCATAGATACTAGTATAGTTGATCACACTATTAATATGTATCTTGATGTCAAACCAGTGCGCCAACGGCTTCATCCTATTCATCCAAAGAAATTCGCTGCCATCAAAGTAGAAGTTGAAAAAATTTTGCGTGCTGGTTTCATTTACCCTATTCTGCTAACTGAGTGGGTTTCCAATATCGTTCCTATTATGAAAAAAAAAGAACCATTAGAGTGTGCGTCGATTATCAAGATGTTAATCAGGATTTTCCAAAAGACAACTATCCTACTCCCTTTATCGACCATATTATTGACGATTGTGCTGGATGTGAAATATTTTCGTTCATGGATGGATTTTTTGGCTACAATCAAATCAATATCCGCCCAGATGACCAACATAAGACAACATTCATCTATCCCTAGCGCACGTTCGCATATAGGAAACTTCTGTTTGGTTTAAAGAACGTTGGGGAAACTTTTCTGAGAGAAATAGATTATGATTTCAATGACATCAAGCACATTGTTCAACCATATCTAGATGATTTACCAGCGCATTCATGAAATCGGACTAATCACCCGATGCATTTAAGAGCCATTTTCTTACGCTGTCGACACTACAAGATACACCTCAATCCACATAAATGTGTGTTTTGTGTTGTTTATGGTCGATTGCTCAAATTCGTAGTCTCAAAAGAAGGAATTTGAATAGAACCATTGAAGGTATAAGCCATTCTTGTTTTTCCCGCACCATCAAACTTAATTCAGATATAGAAACTTCAAGAAAAGGCTAACTTTCTAAGAAGGTTCATTCCAAACTACGTTGAAATGGCAAAATGATTTACTTGATTATTGAAAAAGGGGGTTCCCTTCCACTGGGACCAAGTTGCAAAAGCTTCTTTTGATGTTGTCAAGGACCATCTTGTTCGAGTGTCATTAATGTATCCTCCTAATTATCAAAATTATTATTTCTTATATATCGTTGTAGCTGAAACGACCATCGCTATGGTTTTGGTCCAAGTAGAAGATGGAATTGAACATCTGATCTATTATTTGAGTCGTAATGTCAATGATACGAAAGTTAAGTACTCGTACGTGGAAAATCTTGCCTTGGCAGCTGTACAATATGTCCAAATATTTCGCCATTATATCTTGCTCCAAAAAATAATAATAGTTTCGGATTGCAACCCCATGACTTATATCTTATCACGTCAATTGCTGGGGGGGAAATATTCAAAATGGATTGTCATTTTGAAAGAATTTGATCTGGAATTAATAAAATATAAGTCAAAAAAGTCTTTGGTTTTGGCTGAGCTTCTCTGTTACCTTCCCTCTGATAGTACTGCTACTACATCAGAACCATCTATTCCAGAAGAGTCTCTATTTCTGATCGGACATCTAATCATTGGTATGGGGATTTCATCATTTATCTCCAAACCCAAAATTTTTGACCTAATACCTCTCGCTCTGATCAACGATGTATTCGATACCAAGCCAAATATTATCTTATCGTCGACGATACACTTTATCATCGTGGTGTCGATACCATTTTAAGGAGGTGCCTCACCCATGAGGAGGCCGAAAAAGTGTTAAATGATTTTCATGCTGGGGCTTGTGGTGGAAATTTATCTGGATATGCTACCAGGTAGAAGATACTCCGCGTTGGTTGATTTTTGCCTATTATTTTTCGTGATTGCATCCTCGCAATCAGAAGTTGTCATGCATGCCATATTTTTTATCGTAAAATCCACAAACCGCTAGCGCCAATGAGTCATGTTGTCTCTACTGGACCATTTACGAAATGGGGTATTGACTTCATGACATGTAACCCTCCTTCGTTCAGGGGGCATGGTTATATTATTGTCGCAGTCGACTATTTTACTAAATGGGCCAAACCGATGCCTACGGTCAACAACACAGGACATACAGCTACATTGTTTTTCTTCAACCATGTTATTGCATGGTTTGGGGTCCCACAGGCTATAGTTACGGATCATGGGAAGCATTTTCACAACCATATGATGTCTGAATTGACTACCAAGTTAGGATTGTCGCATGATAATTCTACTCCTTATTATCCACAATAAAATGGACAAGTTGATTCTATTAACAAAATTCTTAAAAGAATGCTTCAACGAATGATAGGAGTCTGTAAAAGGAACTGGCACTTGATCCTGTACTCTGCTTTGTGGGCGTATCGAACCTCAGTGAGAAATAAAACCAGATTTACTCCTTTTCAATTGGTGTATGGTCTGGAAGCTATCTTACCAATCCAATGTGAAATATCATCGTTAAAATTCGCAATAGGATTGTTACCTGACACCTAAGAAGAAGAAATATGTCTCCTTAACCTCATCCATCTAGATGAAATGCGTCGTGAAGCCCAATTGGCCAACGAAGCACATAAGAGATGTATAATGGTGCAATATGACAAAAATGTCTAGCCTCGCATCTACTCAGAGGGCGACTTGGTCCTTCTTTATGACCAAGAAGCTGATGTAATAGGTACAGGGAAATTCGAACCATTATGGCATGGCCCCTATAAAAGAGTTCTTGCCAAGGGTGCCTACGAGTTAGTTGATTACAATGGAATTCCATTGGCACAACCTAGAAATGGGTTGTATTTGAAACGTTACTATGCTTAATCATGAGCGTAGTAATTTTTTGTATTATATTGTTTATATGCTATTGATTTGCATTCACTATCTTAATTTTTTTTAGAGTTTTCTTAACGTTAGTAATCTGCTTTACATTTCATCGCAAATGACTGAATATTTGGAACATTTGTTGGATATGCTGATGGTGCTAGTCGTAGTACGTAGAATCTATCCTCTGCAGCGTGGGCCATTTTCACTCCGAACGGTGAGTTAGTGAGTTTTAAAGGGATTTGTATCGGTAGATCAACGAACAATATCACTGAGTATAGCGCGTTGATCGAACTTCTCTCTGATGCCATTTCATTTGGTATTAACTGCATAATCATAAGGTTAGACTCACAACTTGTGGTATTACAACTTACTAGTGTTTACACTGTTATAAATCCAACACTTCTTAGATTGTTCCTAAGAGTTCGACTTTTGGAAAGAAATTTTGATTTCATTCAATATCAACACATTTCTAGAAATTTGAACGCTTTAACTGATTCATTAGCTAATCAAGTTTTAGACAGAAATTTGCGACATAGGTAAAGAAAACATTCACATCATTGAATAGGATTGCGCATTAAAGATACGAAAAACTCTGAAATCATATAGATAGATAGTTATAGGTTTTTACAAAATTTGTGCCCAAGACACATTGGTCATCTTACCTCAAAATGTATGCAAAATGTCACAAGTTAACTAGTGGTGCTCATGGTAACATGCTATAGATCTAGCAATCCTACGGAGCAAACGCATCCAATGGTTAGGAACCCCAATAGTGTGTCACTGCAGTCACATGGCAAGCTCTTCGATCCGGCAATCTAGAATCCCGAAGGTCAACCCCTCTATGTGCTGCTGAAGCTCAACTATAGTCTCAGCCATATCAAGGTCCTGAAGGACTACTCTCTCGACAACCCTCTCTACTGGCACATCTGCTTCGCGCTATGGTTCCTCTACTGGTTGAACATGACCAATATCTGCATTAAATCAAACATTTAGTTTAGTCTTGGAAAAAAATCAAAACACAAAAAAATTGTATAAACCTTAGAAAAATAAAAAAACATGGTTGATCTGGATCTCCTCGAAATTCGACGCCTTCATATGCATACTCATCGATGGCGAAGATATGTTGCCGAAACCAAGCAAAGACTGCAATAGAGAACACAACGGTCGATTGGCCTACATGTCGACCATGAGTTCTACCCATCTTTGCATTCGAGGATCTCTAGTACTAGATATATCCAATGTTACATGTTGCGGCTGCATCAGTGGAATCTGTTCCAAAGCGAAGGAGATAAGGATTGAACCATAACTGAAATTTTTCTTCCTTCCTCCCTTTTCTTTATTCAGTTGTTCCTTTATTTGAGATAGAACAGCTTCAGACCGGTTGAAGACTGTTGGCTCTAAGCACTCTAGCGCATACTGCATATACAATTTGTTTGCTACATGGAGTGTAATGGTGCTAGCAATTTTAGCGATCGTGAAAAGGATGGTTCTCACAGGAAAATCCCTAACATCCCGGATGTTTATTTTTCCATATTTTCTAGGTTCTGCCCCTGGATAGCAATATTGCATAACATAATCCCTCACTATCTCTCCTCCAATGGTAGACCCTGTGAGAGAAATGGGCAAACCTATCCTCAACAAACCTGTGAGAAAATACATGTCCTTAACTGTTATGGGAACCACTTTGTTCTTAATGTGAAATGCCTCTATCGCCGGATCCCATGCTCGAACTAAGAACTCCAAGAGTTCTATTTGTTTCCTCATTCCTGACAATTTAAAGTACTTAAGTAGTCCACAATCTCCTAGGGCTCTTACAGTACCCAAATCATTCAAGGCAATCATATCTTGTTATTTATGTTCTCTTTCCCTCCATTTAATCATCATTATAATCCGATGGAAACCTAAAATTCAACCATTAAATCCATTAGATTCCATTTATTGCAAAAACCTGGGCAAATTTTGGACACAACTTGAAAATCAAAAACTTGAATTGCGCCCAACGCACTCCCTGGGCTAAGACAGTGCATTGCACATGCAAGTACCCTTCATTGTACTTGCTATGCAATGCAGTTTTCGACATTCAGGGGTGCGTTGCCCTCATTTTGGGTAGAATTTACCCTAGGGGCCTCAAAACCCTAAAAATCCGCAAAGAATGGAAATGAAATGAATACCAAAGGGAAGAGGAGGTTCATGGCACTAACTTGGATCAAACGGCGAAGAAATTCATGCACAGAAATGACCACAATCAATGACTAAAGTTCAAGGGAAAAATCAGGTTCAGAGCTCCAAAATGCAAATGGTAACTATGGAATGGTACAAATGAATAGTGAAACTACTTTTTATAGTCATTTAATTGTTTGCAAGTTAAATTTATTGCTATGACTATAGTTTTATTATGTTTTTATCATGAAACAGGTATTTTTAATCCATTTTATGTTGTTCTAAATAGGAAATATAACTGATGAATAGATTAGTCATGTAGATTTATTCAAAGAATGACTTGACCACAAAGCATACTTTATCTCCTTATTTTTGAGCTTTGTTAAAAATTAAAAAATATTTGAAGCGCACTTTTATATATTTTTCGAGGTTTGATAACAGCGAAAAAGGAACCCCTGGAGTCTTCTTTAAGTTCTTTTCAGACTCTGATAATGTGAAAAGATTTTCGAGCACTTATCTTTTCAAGCTCGTTAAAGTAAATGAATTTATATATACTCAGTTAAGTTTAACCCTTTTCCGGACTGAGATAGATTATTTACGAAAAAGGAATACCTCGGTTAAAAAATGACCAAAGAGGTTCTCTCAAATATTATTTTACACTTTTTCAGATCTGAGTAACAAATTTACAAAAAATCACTTTTTGAGCTCTCTTTCGTCCTCTTTTTCAGACTCTCTAAATATGAAAAAGGACCGGGCTATCACCATCGTTAAGCTCGTTAAAACATAAAATAGTGATGGGCTTGTCAATCATGGCAAGAATCAAGTTTCATTCATCACTAGACTCGTTATAATATTAAATAGTGATACTTTATTCGCCCGAAGGGTCGAATTATAAATCAATAAAATTTTATCCTCCTCAAGCTTGTCAAAAAATAAAGAGGTATTGGTCGACAAATGACTGGGGAAAATTTGGGAAAAGTAAGCAAAGTTTCCTTTTGGTAGCAAGTCGCTCTTGAACATGACACTTATTTCACTCCATGTTCGTGACTGTTTGGGTTGGGTAATCATCTTGACGGTTCATTCACAACTATGGTTCATCATACCTTCACTTCGGTTTTGGGTCAATGATGCCAACTCATCACAGTGTCACCGATATGTTCAAGAGAAGTCATCCAGTGATTAAAAACTCATCCTTCTGCAATACTCATAAACCTTCATTTTCATGACCGTCATCCTGAAAATTGCTATATCAAGTCATACCCTTGTCTCCAAAATCAGTAACTCTAGTTTGCAATAAGGTGACTTCCTGTCGATGACAAATCAATATCCAGGAAGTTCACTTAGAAACATCAGATTCCAGTACCATGAGGCTTGTTACAGCATCGACAAGATCCTCACTTCCGGACCTTTGATCGAAAGATTTTGTTTGGCGTTTGACATCAAATCATCTATTCACGCCTTACGAGATGTACTGCAGTACCTTGAGGGCCATTGACATTAATGGTGGTTCTCTCGCATTTTTTAACAGCTCACATCATTGGCTGGTAATCAAATGATGTCTTTCCATGTTCGACTACAAATCATATATTCGCATGGCTAGACTTGTACCCGAATGATCGAGTGAATGAGATAAGAAGACCCCGGGTCTAGTTTCAACCATCTAGGTTGCGGTTTCAGGATTTTTGTACACATCATTTGTATGGTGACCTTATATACAGAGCATCATCCAAACATGGACCTATATCTTTAGGAATGTCTACATCTGGGCAATGTTCCAATGAAGACGACTTTCTAATTATGTACATGTTATTATATTGTTTTATGTGCTAAATATGGGAATGCCTACCCTCAACAATTATGATCAAAACAGGATATATCATGATGTAATGTATTGTAAAATTCATGCAGGTGACCACTCCGCATCGTTTCGAGACTCATCACAGTGTAAAGCATCTCAATCAAATGTTCTTATTATTTGGATCTCATGCTTTAGGGGGAAATTGTTATAGGTCAATTTGGGCACCATTCCCAATGACCTGGTTAACTGGGCATCATCTCCAGGACCAATGATCAAGGGTCTATCATTCCCTATCATTTTAGTTGCTACATGCCCTAAGACAATAAACAAGACAAATCAAGAAAGACTTTCATCAAGCAAAGGTTTCCATGGTTTGAAGCTTATTATATAGCATATGAGAGCTCACCAACGCAAGATCTAAGGGGCCTAAGTGCATTTCATATGCAGATATCCCCATGCAAGGTTTCTTTGCAAAGCACTTCCCGACATTCACAGGTGTGTTGGTCACATTGGGAGCGAAATTCTCATTGTTCAAGAATCTCCCCTTGGCGAGTGCCTTCTAGAAAAGTTCACATGTGTCAAGCTTCGGATCCAAGTGTCCATTTTACATCTACATGACTGGAAACATGTCTTGAATATTTTTGGAAATTTATTGATTGCAAAACATCCTACATTTCATCTATAAATTGAGCACAGATCTGAGTGCTTGAGAAGGAAGAATTTGAGTAGAGAAATGCTGGAGAATTTTCAATTGAGAGCTAGATTTTTGAAGCTGCTGCTGGAGAGACTTATACTATGATGAGGCTTGGGAACATTTCTGGAAGGTCACTTCAAATCAATCACTAGGTTGTAACCTCTCCTTCTATCATCAATTAAGAGTAATGCTTATTTTTCCTTGTATGCATCTGTATTGGCTTTGATTTTCCATATTGCAAGATCTTGGTTAATGTGTATGGTTTATGATTTACTGATTTAGCTAACTATCTTAATAGATATCTATATTATTTCATCTTCTTTTGTTTCAGTGTTCTTTCTTGCAGGAAGCATTTAGCCCACAATGTAATATCCCAAAATGGGATCTGCTAGCAAGGCATGACTGGAAAATGTATTTTCCAGGAATGGCTGCTATAGGATTTGAAACCAAGACCTGAATCCCTTAGATCAATGTATCTAAGACCTAAATCCAAGAGGAGGCTCAAAATAAATCAATCTAGGTGGGTTAAACAGGTCTCCCACACCTAGTTGTCTTGGAAAAATGCCCAATGAAGGGCCTGCACGAATGTATGAACATACAATGGAGTATTGGTGTTAATTTTATGAGCTAGCATACATGAATATTTGAATAGCCATAAAATGTATATTATAGCAGCAAATTTATACAAATCCATGAGGAAAGAGTCACTCAAGCAAGGCAATGCAACCTCAAAGGAACATGTACATAAAAATAGATAAACACTGCTACATAGGAATTTATGCAGGCTAAAAGGACGCAATTCATTAGAGACATTGCAACATGATGAATAATAATAGAAGGATATGACAATATATGGCTCAATAAATGAGGGGGAGCAAGCTCTGAACCCCAGAAAACAATAATACAACAATCCTTAGAAGGATTGGCTGAAGTATACAAAATTGGTAAAATGCCGGAGATGCAGGGTAGCAGCTGCAACTCAAGAACTGGAAATGAATAGAGAAGGTTGAAGATGCTAAATCATATAAAGGACCTCCTCCAATGGATATTCCAAGTGAAAGGCTGATCCTAACACTGAATATCTCACCCTCTGAAAATCACTACAAACCCTCACTGCAGATGTACACTGAAAATAACGCAGACACTGAGGGAAACTGCATTGTAGGTGGAATAGAAAGGGTTGGCCAAGTGCCAAGATCTGAAATCTGCTCTGAATCCTTCCTTACTAATCTCCCAAAGGAAATAGGGCTTCCTCCTCTAAAAAACAAGCCAAAGAATGGTGTTGGGGAATCTCCACTGCAACACCCTGCAGCACAACGTTATACTTGAGTAGAAATAACATTGTAGCTGAAGGAGGTGGATTGGCCTTGAGCCTGAATGTGGAGAGATGAAGTGAAATCCCTCAAGAGGCCTCTCGAGAAGGAGAAGGAATCCTAAACAAGAATTTCTTGTGCTAAACATCACTTCAACTTTGATAAACAGCAGGAGATTGCAAATAGTCTAAGCAGACAAGAAATCAATAATCATATGCATGAATAACAATGCCTGCCTTGCCCTCCTTTTAAAAAAATGCAAGCTCCCTCTCCATGGGTCCCACTCATTAGGGTTTTCTCCATCAAAGAAACTCCCCTCCTCTTTCACTACGCTGTCCCACAGGATGATCTCCACCTCCTATCACTGCGATGTTTGACTTGGTCAACTAGACCTTGTCCTCATGCAAAAGTCCCTTTTCACACTGGAAGGTGAAAAATCTAGCTACTCAGATGATCCCTTTCACACTATGAGGGATTTTATTCCTACTCATGGGTCTCCTCACCCATTTTATTCACCTCCTAGATGATATAAGAAAAATCAATGTTCCAATTAACTTCATGCTAAATTTGGGAACATTACAGTCCTCCCCTCTCAAAGATTTCTTGTCCTCAAGAAACTACAAGGATAGAGCTAGCAGGCCTTCTTGAGGGATGTGGGCTGAAAATGAATTGGGATCTGCCATCCCCATATGAATGTCCCATTCCCCAAGCAATCATCCCCACAAAATGAATTACTATCCAACATGGAAACTCCTGAAAGTTTTTCTCCAACTTAAGCTCCAAAAATGAAGGTGGGCTAAAAATATGAATATGTTAAGCATCATAGCCTACCCCAAATTGTCCTCCTCTCCACTTGTGATGAGTTTAGAGTGTGTGTTGATCTTGGGCTACAATGGTATTGCCCTTATGTGGCAAAGTGAAGAACAATCCTCCAAGGATCTCCCCTCCAACATCGAAGAACAAGATGGCCCGAAACATTTCATCCATGATGAATAGGACATGGTCATCATAGAGTATTCAAATTATAAGTTTTCTGAAAATTTTACATGACAATGCATGATACAAACAATGTATCAAGAGGACACAGCGTAGTCTCATCCACTGCAACTTCAGAAAATAGCATGGCAAGTTATATACAAAAATTATTACAACTACTAATGAATAGTAAATGGTTGAATGTGTCAACAATACATGATCAATCACTTTCCCATGGTTATACAATGTATGTCTATCAAACTCATGGCCCACCCCAAAAGAAAACAAATATGTGGCTGTGGTGGCCATATCTCCTCCCATGCTCCCATTAGAACATGTAATGCAGAAAATGTGGTAATTCTCTCCCCTCAAGGACACATCCAACTCATGTGTCAATTCCCAAATAATGCTCTCAACAAGAATAGAAACAATATCAGAAAATGAAGTCATGATTAGTACAAGAATGAAGGAGATACTGATGGCTTCATGTGGTGCTTGAAGGTACCAACAATCTCCTAACTATGTACAGCGCAGTTTTACCAACTGCTTCTTTAGAATTTTACATGGAAGAATGTTTCTTGATACATGGTCAATCATGCATGTCATCATATAGTAAATGTTTGGGTGCAAAAAATGAACATACATGTAATGATAAAACATTTTCCCAAGGCCACATAAAATGTAATATTCCAAATTAGTAACAGCTACACTATTGGGAATATCTCAAGATATTACCAATGTGAAGATCAGCAATTCATAAACATGAGCTAGAAATAGCAGTGAATAACATTAATACCAAGAATTCTAGAAGATCCACATAACCATTACATTATATTATAGCAGCAACAATGTATACAAGATCTTGAGGAAATGATATCTCAAGCCAGGCAATGCAGCCTCAATGAAACATATACATGACAAATGGAGAAACACTGCTACATAAGAAAAGCCATGGCTATGACTTCGTAGTATATTATGGAGAACTGCTGCAAAATAATGTCAATACATGAATATAAAAATATGGAGCTCAAATAAACATGGGGAAGAAATATCTCAAACCATGGAAACAACAATACAAAATCCTTAGAAGGATTGGTCAAAATATACACAAAATGGAAATTCTGCAGAAATGTCGGAGTTGTTGGGTAGCAACTGCAACTCAAAAAATGGAAATAAATGGAAATGGATGTAGATAGGTGATTATGCTTCAAATTATGGCTGAATCTCATCCAAAGTATCTCTCAAGTGAAAGGTTGATCCAATCCCTAAATATCTCACCCTCCAAAATAGGGGAGCAAGTCCCCACTGCAATTTCACTCAGAAATAACGCAGTCAAGAGAAGGGACTGCGTAGTTGGTGAAGGGAAGTTCTTGGCATGATGCCAATGATCTAAAATATGCTCTGAAATCTCCCTCAATAACCTCCCAGAGGAATAGAAGCTCCCTCCTCTGAAATATGAAGCAAGGAAATGGTGTTGTGGAGTCCCCACTGCAACACCATGTAACACAAAGTTATCCTGCTTCAGGAATAACGTCGTGACTGAAGGAGGTGGCTTTGGCCTTGAGCCAAGATATGTGGATAATGAAGAACATTCCCTCAAGAGGCCTCTCAAGAAGGTGAATAAATCTTAAATAGGAATTCCCCCAGCAACTTTGCTAAACATCAAAATAATGGATAATGTCTGCATAGACAATGAAATCAATAATCCAATTCATATATAACAATGGCTGCCTTGCCCTCCTTTTAAACAAGTTAAAGTTGTCTCTCCATGGGTCCCACTCATTAGGGTTTCCTCCACCAAATATCCTCTTTCCCATTCACACTGCACTGTCTTCTAAAGTGATCCACTCCTCCTATGGCAGCACTGTTGACTTGGTCAAACCTGACCTTGTCTTCATGCATTTGCCCCTTTTCACACTTGAGGGTGAAAAATAAAGCTACTCTGATGATCCCTTTCACATTATGAGGGATTTTATTCATATCTTCAATAATAATGGGTTCCCTTACCCATTTATTAAGCTGCTAGGTGATAAAAACAAAACTTTAATATTCCATTTAGTTGTGTGCTAAAATGGGAATATTACAGTCCTCCCTTCCCAAATGTTGCTTGTCCTCAAGCAACTGCAAGGATAGAACTGAAGAATCTCCACCCAAGTCATGGAGTCTAAAATATGTTGAGGAACATCTTCCCCCTGTGGATCCTCCATCCCCTAAGAAATCATCCATACAAAATGAGTTACCTCCCAACATGGCAACTCCTAAAAATCATCTTCCACCTTTTGCTCCTGCAATATTGGTGGGCTGAAAATATGATCTTGGTAGAAAAAATGGCCTGCCCCACACTGTCCTCCTCTCCACTTAGGATAAGTGCAGAGTATATGTTGATATTGGGCTGCAACAATGTTGCCCTCAAGTGGCAAGATGAACACTAGACCTCCAAGGATCTCTTCTCCAATGTTATGAAACATGTTGTCCCAAATCATCTCATATGTGATGAGATGGAAGTCACCATCATATGGCATCCAATCAATCATATGGCTCACCTCAAACGGAAACAAATTTTTTGTTGTAGTGGCCACATGTGCTCTCATGCTCCCATTAGAACATGCAATGCAAATAATGTGGGAGATCTCTCCCCCAAGGGACACATCCAACCAATGTTCCATTCCCCCAATCATGCTCTCAACAAACATAAAGACAACAACAACATAATGAAACATAATGAGAACCATGCTTGTTTTCATGTGTGGCAAGGGAGAAGGACAATGGTCCCTCAATTGTAACCAATGCAGTTTGACCCTCAACTGCAAAAGAGTGTGACAAAAAGTGTGGCCTATCAACCACTTTATTGATGTCCTACTCTCCTCAAATGTATGGAGAAAGTGAATGATGTATGGTGCAAGGTGAGCATGTCCTCCAAAATACATTTCCTCCCTAAGTCCTCCTAGGGATTGGTCACCAATAGTGCTCATAGCCTCAAGTAGACCATGGGGTCTAGAAAAAAGAATGCTCCTCCTTGGAGCAACATCCTGTACATATATGGTTATGTGATGAATATACAAATCATCATGCAAGTAATCAATACCCTTACCATAAGTCTTGCTCATGCAAATGGAGTGGCTAAAAAGTGAGTCTCCTCTCATCCTTAAAGAGAAAAGAGGTGGTTGTGCTAACTCCTCCAAAGAGTTATGTATCTCCCCCATCTACACATGATCTATGCATCTCCTCATATGCTGATCTGTCAATATCATGCAAGCAAGATGATCCTAGGAATACTCCACCAAAATGTTTCCATGCAATGAGACATCATCATCAAGAGGTGACTGCATATATGAATGAAAAAATTTGTCCATGCTTCCACTGCGCAATCTAATCGCCTTCTTAGGTGCATAAACCTCCAGAAATGAATAGGGATGTGTACTCCTCATCTCATGATGTTGGGTCTTCTCCCTACCTTCTCCTTGTGTCTCCATGGTTCCACACCTCCTCAACAATGGCACATGAATTATGCTTGGATCTACACACATGAGATCCTGGGGACTTCCTTGAAAAGATGCAAGGATCCCTCTACTTGGATCAAGAGCTCCTCCTTCCTCTACATGAGGCACTAGATAATCTCTAGATTGCACAACGCTATTTCCCTTAGCTTCATCAACATGAATGGGCAACCCTCCAATAATATTGCTGAAACTATGGAATCTCTCCCAAGGTGGAAGTAATTCCTGATCATCAAAGGTCAAGAAGTATCCCTTTTTTACCATGATAGTGCCATCTCCTACTCCCCGCAACATCATACAATGAATGAGAGAAAATCTACCCTTGCTCTCCATAGAATGTTCCAAGCAAAAAAGTTCTGTCGCTTCTTCTTTCTTTCATCATACAAGATATGTGATGAAGACATAGTGAATGATATGAATGTTTCATAATCACTATGAATACATACTCTTTCGTGTTCCAAGGACTTAGCATCTTGCCACATCTTCTCCATCCTCATACCCTTGGAAAGAGGTATGCCACTAATAAGCCAAACTCCTTCAAGACTAACCAGCGTAGCCAAGCCTCCCCGATGCCCGCATCACAACTGGCAGCTCACTCGCTTCCCTTGCTCACCATCCACATCCACTCAACCAATTGTGGATGCCTTCTTCCACCCTTCATTCGTACTCCTCCCATGAGGGCTACCATCATCCCAAATCAGATTCCTACGATTCATGGGACCTATTATCGCTATAAAGGTTTTCCAAACTTGGACAGTTTGTATTTGTTCCTAAGTCATGGTCTTAGAATAGGGGTTAAGTCATTTTTATGTTTTTAGAGTCTAAGTCATAAGGTTAGAGTCTCATCTCCATCATCAAATAAGGTCCAACAACTTTGTTTCCCACTTTAAGGGTCCCATGTTATGTTTCGGAAATCATGTGTTTAGTCACTTTGAAAAAAATTTCGAATAAGCCACAAAACCACGTTTTCGTAGCGCACACAGTGTTAAAAACTGCTTTTGCGCTACGAAAACGCTGGTCTTTTCATAGCGCAAAACCCTGAAAATACATTACACGCGTTAAGAAATCGGGGATTCGTAACCAATCCTATCCAACTGTCAAATCCATCAAATTTCGTTAAATTTTCAAGAGTAGGTGTCAGTCCATCAACCCTTTCCTACACATGCAACCATTCATAACCATCATGAGATTCGTTAGGGGTCATTTATCATCAGCCATTTTAAAATTTGAAAAGGGATGGTTGTCCTTGGTTATATTATCTCATGCAAAAACACTTGTTGCATGTTTTTCTTCGAATGAAAAGCTTATGGTAAGCATAAACCAGAGCTTCTCTCAATTCTCAAGTGAGGCTAAACTAATTCTCAAGCGAGGCTGAACCGGTTATCAAGCGAGGTTGAACCCTTAATCAAGCGAGCCAGTTTCTCTGAAATCAAGCGAGCCAGTTTATTACAGGTTTTCTAAATCCACAGGGATTCCGAGTGAAAGATGACAGAGGAAAAAAGAAACCACAGATCAGGCCACTGTTTGAGAATGGACCCTGAAGGCATAGAGGCTCTCACCAAGGATAAATCAGTTGAAGAAGCTTTCAAGAAAGTAGGATGCTGGAGATTCTGTGAAAAGCTACAGGGAGGTCATAATCAAGTCACAAAAGAATTTTCCATTAATTTCACAAGTTCAAATACAAAGGTTGGATGTTTAAACTTACCAATTTCTCCTGAAATTATATCTTTAGTGACAGAGATTCCAAGGGGAGAAGAAAGGTGGTTCAAGAACTTCAAGTTTAAAATGGAACCTTGTAAAATATTTTTGAAGCCAGAGTTTGTGGACACAGATTTAACCAAAGCAGTGCCAAGAGGTTATGTCAAGGATACATATGCTAACCTGCTCTCCAACATTCAAAGGTACTTCACCTGTGAAGGAAGATACCATAAGGTGTATTCTTACCATTTCAAGCTCTTATTGAATTTCACTGGAATAATTTCTCTAGATTTACCTTTCTTTCTATTTCGGAGTTTGGCCAAGATGGCAGATAAGGTGCAGATGAAAACTCAAGCATGTGAAACTTCATTATTCCATCATGGTCTTGTTAAATTAATAGTTTTGCATGAACTTCAGAGGGTGAATAGAGAATGGTCTGCATTTCTGTTTTTGTGTGGATTTGGGGTGGAAACACATGGAACAGGTGTTAGCCCAAGGGCCAAAGAAAAGTCACCATCAGAAACCACTGACCCTACAGAAACAAGATCAAAGAGATTTGTCAAGTTAAAGCCTAGAAAACAAGTGAAAGAGCCAGAGATTAAAACACCATTAATTATTCAAGAAACCCCTCAACCTGAACAAAAGAGGATAACCAAGGTAATAAAGCAGTACAAGAACAGTTAACCAGCAAATCAGCCCAGAAAAGATTGACTAGAAGTCAAATAGCAAGGGAAAAAGGAAAAACAGTGGTTTCAGAAGAAGATCCAGGTTTAAAGGGTAGTTTGAATGATATTTTACAAGCTATTGATATTGAGGAATCTCCTTTAGTGCAATCATATTTTATAAATTTGGATGAAGGGAAATGTAAGAAGATCAAGTCTTCCAAAAAGCTGTATTTTAATGATGAAATTTCAGAGTTTGTGTTCAAGCCCAAAAGGCCTCTAACTAGGAATTCAAAAAAGTTGCAAGGACTGGATGTGGAGTTAGATAAAGTTGGAGAAGTTTCAAATGTTTATGAGGAACCCATAGACCTTTCATCACCTATGCTTGAAGATGACAAAAACAGAGTTTTCCATACTCAAAGAGAAAAGAGCAGTTATGAAGTAATGAAAGAAAAACTAAGACTATCTAATCTTCAAATTTCTAAGCTTAAGAAGAAAGCAAGAAAACATGTTGTGGAGAAGATAAACTTTGACAGAATTAAGGCTCTGTGGGAGCTTGAAAGAGTCTCAAAACCTGAAACAGTCAGCAGTGAAGCTCAGTTTTTTACCTGGACTCTTCCTGCAATCAAAGAGGCTAAATTTGTGAGAAGGATAAATCTAAATTTAAGGGATACTAACAAGAGGTTGAAGAGGCACATTGAAGATCTTGAAATCCAATTGGCAAACTCTGAAGGTCAGCTACAGTAGAAGTAAGACAGTAAGTGACAAATCCTTAATATAATTTTGTTTTGGGAAGGACACCACTTTTTGAAAACATGGCAAAGTTGACTTATATTGATTTCAAGGTCCATTAGCATCAAATTTATCATTGAAGGACTGTAAATATTCTTAAGATTTAAAGATGATGAAGAAACTATCTAATATGGAGATACACAACAGTTTCGTAGCGCGCTACGAAACTGCTGTAGATGTAGTTTTAAATATTTTGTTAAGGTTTCAAGAGGTAAAACACCTGGTTTTTGAAATTCTGATGCTGCTAGAAGATGGAAATGAGTCACAAATGAAGTTCCAGGTGTTAAAGAAAAATAAATTAGATGTTAAGAGATGTTTTACAAAGGCATAGTTACTGTGCTACGAAAACAGCTGATATTTTCATAACGCAGACACATCAGACCTCTTCACACTCTTTAAAGGACTTAATTTTGCACAGGTGGAAGGACATGGTTCTATGGAAGTGATAACACATATCACTTTTCTAAAAAGGTCCATTTTTGTCAACCAAAATATTCGAGGAGCATAAATGAGGGTTAAAGCTATATTGCAGGAAACATGTTCCTAGTTTTCAGGACAGATAAGGGATAAGTTAACAGAATGTAACAGCAAGGTTATGGACACCATCAAGGTCGAAGATAAGAAGGAGCACCTATCAAATATAATCTTTAATTCCTAGATCAAGTTGTTTTAGTCATAATAAGGATTTTTACTCCTAATTTCATTAGAACTCTAGAACAAGATCAAGCTTGTGCTCAACCTAGTCTCCTAAAGATCGTTGTTTGTGCTCAACCTAGTCTCCTAAATTGAGTTCATTTAACCGTCAACCAGGGTTATGTAACCGTTGGAAGTGAAGTGCACTATATGTGCCTGGGTGTTTGTCTCCAATGCTGATTAGTGTTTTATGATGTTTTTGGTCTTTTGATGGTTTTTATGTTCACAAGAAAAATGACTAAAAAGCTAATGGAAAGAAGCTACTGGTTAAAACAGAGTGAAGCCTAATTGGTTGATGACAAATGACAAATGCAAATGCAAATGCAAATACTGAAACAGAATCAAACCTAAACTATGACTAAGCAGAATACAAAGCTTGATAATGACTTCAAGAAAATGAATCACAACATAAACTTAACTTGTCATTCTTTCATCAAAGGTATTTTGGGAGAGCTTGAGAAATGGTCAGCTAAGTATACAAATTCTCCTAACTAAACAATTAAACAATCAACTTATAATGATACAACATTTTATCCATGGTTAAAGATTTGTTGAAACACATTTGGAGAAAAATATTGTTAGCATCATAAGATCTCTACTCTAAGACTAGCTCCTAATTCTATTCTGCAACTTAGTTTAACATCACTAAACCTTATTCAAAAGTTATGGATTTCTTTTTAAAGTAGTCTTTTGAGGAAAGGCTTTGTTTATGAAGTGGTAAAGAAGTTGCAAAAGTACTTCAGGCCTTGAGATGATACTGTCTTCTGTTCAGATGGTTATGAGTCAATTATGGATTTGGAACAAAAGAGATTTTGTAAATAATGAAGGCCGTACTGTTTAAGTTTAACAACTAATGTAATCTAATATGCAATGGATGACAACTAAATGTGGAATGAAAATACAATGAGCTAAGCTAAAACTGAACTAAGATGTCACTAGTCTACAATAAACAGTGCTGAACTAACAAGCCATTATCAAACTTAAAACAAAATAACAGAGCATGAATTGAATGCAATTTGACTCCGAAGTACCCTAACTAAGTTATCATGCATTAATCTATGGGATTCTACAGCCTGTTTTGTCCATCATGAATGGTGTTTTGGAAGAGCTTCTTAGAAAAATCCTGGCTGTACAATTCAGTGCAAATGCAAACATAAAGACTGAAAGCAATTTAAAAACTAAGACATCACAGCTATCTCCTACCCATCATTATGATATTTTGGAAGAGAGTTTTAAGAGTAAGATCAGCTATGCTACTTAGTGCAAACAAACAACTAAAACATTCAGTATCATAGTCATGCCTTAGACATCATAAGGATTTTTTGGAAGAGTTTGCTTAGTATAAGTTCAATTGTGATAATGAACAAAAGAAATTACAAATAAATCCTACAACACTACAACCATTTCCCATTCATTATCATGATCTTTTGGAAGAGTTTCTTCTTTTGGAAGAGTTTCTTAAAACAAGTATAGCTATAGTGGCTAATGAAATTAACTATGAACTCAAACTTCAAAAACGTGAAAACAACTAAGATACTTATCTAAATTACGAAAGTAAAGCCATGCAGGAGGCAGGGGCCCTCTACCACCAGACGGAATATAACTTCAAATCAACTCAACGCGTTCAAAGCAATGCTGTCTTCTTCATTAAAGGAAAAATAACTTGAAACAGACTAGTCTCGGTCTTCAGAAATATAGCAGTCAATACATGAAATCTAAGCAAAATCTAGAGTTGTCTCTCGGTTTCCCAAGTGCTTTTATAACCAATCTACATAACAGAACTTGCAACAATACGAGGATCATTGTATTTCCTTATCAAAATCGTACAAGGACTCTAAAGATGGCAGCGTAAAAGGAAAAAGGACATCTGGACTAGGACAGTCCTATTAGAAGACTGCCTCCTTGAATGAGTTCCCACGTACCAAAACCACGTCCAGAATTCGGTTCAGTCTTCATGGTGAGCAACGAACAATGAGGACATAATGTGGAATATACCCATGTGTGGCTTTTCCTGAGAGGACACCTGGAACATGCTTGAACGTGAAGACAGCTGCAGAATTGCCGGTTAGCTATGGAATGTCTGCATTCTGCAGCTAGTTTCGGTCAAAATGCATTACAATGACAAAATCACAAAACTTAGCAAGTTAGCCATATTAATCATTCTAAAAGTAATTTTAACTAATTTCATTGATCATTTGGGTCTGGGATAACAATGGAAAAAGTAAAATGAGGTAAATTAAGATGAAATAAAGCACAATCTTGGGGCCCAACACGGACGATTCGCGGCCACATGTAATTAATAGTTTGTTTTAGGAGTAGATAGGTGTCAAGCTAAGAAATTCGAATTATCCTCAAGATAGATGAGGGAATCCAAGATTGTAAAGAAGGATCTATAAGAGACATGAGGTCGAATTCCTCAAGGTTGGAAAATTTTCATTACAAACAGATTATGTTATTGTAGAAAACTGTGTGTTTTTATCATAATACAGATATTGGCTTACTACTCAGGATTCAAAAAGAGTTTTTTAATGTGTGATATTCCTATGGCTTCCTATATCTATCTATTTGCAGTGGTATAAACATATGTTACTTATAATTCATTGGAAAATGCTCTAACTTCCTGCATATGTTTGTAAATTGTGTTTTGTTCACTCTGTTTTTGTTTCACTGATACACCTAAAAACTCTGAAATTCCCTGACTTCCATGATGAGCTAATGTTGATGTTTTGTGGAAAAATTCCTATACTCCATAGCCCAATAGATGTTTGTTGATCATTATTTCAACCAGTCATACACTTTTATACAATTTATTCCTAGAGTTAGCCATCTAATCCTTAATTCAAAATCCTAAACCTAGTGAGAGAGCCCTCTCAGGTTGAGGAGGCTAAGCCTCAACTAAAATTCTGGTTTGAAATAGTTACATTGAGGTAGTCTGACCAACGGCCTATCAGGTCCTATTTTGGTGATAACGGGACAGCAGAAATGAAATCTTCCCAAGGATCAATTTGACCCTATAAGGACCCAAATAGGTGGTAGGAAAAAACCCCCCATCATGATGTGCATGGCTCAAGAAATTTCCAACACAGTCATGAGAGATGTTATCCATTCGAAGATGTCCTCCATCTTCTATCTGCTCCTGTGAGAAAGGAAGAACCTCCTCAAACTGTTGAGGAATCTTGCACTCCATGATGTGTGGGAGTGCACCTCCACTGAAATATCTCCTTGAGATCTCCTCCTCATGCATGGTCCTCAAAGCCAAAGGAAGGCCTTGGATGCTGCTAGTAAAGTCTCTCTTGTTGTGGCATGCTCATTGAGGAGTGTCATCTAGAAAGGAGAAAGAGTTTTGTATATCCTGAATGTATCCTTCTCTTCTTCTCCTTCATGACTTCTTGAATGAAGCTATCCTTTGAGTGCTCAAATGAGGAATGGCTCCCTCTTTTCTCCATCACTTCCCTTGTGCTTGGCGCGGTCATTCTTCTACTCTAGATCATGCCTTAAATGATGTAGACCCATCCATAGTGTTTGCTGAAATGACAAGAGATGGATGTTCAAGCATACCTTAGTGAAATTTGGAGGCTCCTTGCAGTGCTGGAAGAGTTTCCTCCTCATAAGTGTTGGCATCCCAAACTTCTGAAGATGAAGGCTTCCCCTTCATGGTCTCAACAGCGCTGGTACATGCCTCATTAGCTGGTGGTGAGGGATTCTCCCTCCTTTTGCCAAATATTCTGATCATCCTTTGAGAAAACTCAACAAGAGTTGAAACCCTTGCATGGCTTAGATGGCTGATCCACCAAATCTCTGCTTCACCTCCAAGGTGCCGCGCTGCAAATTCTACAACCTTTCTGTCTACTACAGGATGTAGCAGGAAGAAAGCCTCTAGCTTCTTCACCCAAACCTCTGCTGCACATGTGAGTGATCCATCAAATGTGGACAATAAAAATTTATTGCCTCTCATCATCCCATAGCTGTGGGGTCTTATTTCTTCTTTCTATTGAATAAATTGTGGTAAAGCCAGAGTCTATTGGAAGGCTCTAGGTTTAGCTTGGTATTCATCAAGGTACTCACTTAGAATTTTGAATTCCAAGTGTTCTTCATGCTTCTGGTTTTCTTCTTTGTGAGAGTAGGAAGTGCATGGTCCTTCCTCTTCCCTTTCTTCAATATTCTTGACCTCCTTGGAGAGGTCTCCTTTGGATCTGAAAATAGATGAGAGTAAAATCATTCTTCATCATCTTGATCTTCTTTGGCTGAGACTCACAGGTTGAGCCAGAGATCATGCTTTGATACCACTGTAATATTCCAAATTAGGAACATCTACACTATTGGGAATATGTGAAGATATTACCAATGTGGAGATAAAAAATACATAAACATGAGTTGGGAAATAACAGTGAATGCATTAATACCAAGAATGCAAAAATATCCACATAACCAATACATTAGATTATAGCAGCCACAATGTATACAAGATCTTGAGGAAATGATCTCTCAAGCTAGGCAATACAGCCTCAATGAAACATATACATGACAAATGAAGAAATACTGCTATACAAAAGAAGCACTGGATATGACTGTGTAGTCTATAAAGGAGGACTACTGCAAAATAGTGTCAATACACAAATATGACAATGTACAAATCAAATATAGTAGGGGGAGCAAGATCTCAACCTCGGGAAACAAAAATACATAATCCTTAGAAGGATTGGCTGAAATACATACAAAATGGAAAATCTGCAGAAATGTCGGAGTTGCCGGGAAACAGCTGCAACTCAGAAAATAGAAATGGATGTAGATAGATGATGATGCTAAAAATTATGGCTGAATCTCATCCAAAGGATCTCTCAGGTGAAAGGCTGATCCAATCCCTGAAGATCTCACCCTCCAAAATAGTGGAGCAAGTCCCCACTACAATGACACTCAGAAATAACATAGTCTATAGAAGGGACTGCACTGTTGGTGAAGGTAAGTGCTTGTCCTGATGCCAATTATCTGCAATATGCTCATGAATCTCCCTCACTAACCTCCCAGAGGAATATGAGCTCCCTCCTATGAAATATGAGCCAATGAAATGTTGTTGTGGAGTCCCCACTACAACACCCTGCAACACAAAGTTATCCTGCTTCAGGAATAACGCTGTGACTGAAGGAGGTGGCTTTGGTCTTGAGCCAAGATGCATGGATAATGAAGAAAAATCCCTCAAGAGGCCTCTTAAGAGATATTGAAGAAATCCTAAATAAAATTCTGACAACTTTGCTAAGCAGCGAAAAAAAATTCACAATGTCTGCGCAAGCAATGAAATCAATAATCCCATTCATGAATAACAATGGTTGCCTTGCCCTCCTTTTAAACAAGTGAAAGCTCTCTCTCCATGGGTCCCACTCATTAGTGTTTCCTCCACCAAATATCCTCTTCCTCATTCACACTATGCTGTCTTCTAAAGTGATCCACTCCTCTTGGTCAAACCTAACCTTGTCTTCATGCATTTGCCCCTTTTCACACTTGAGGGTGAAAAATAAAGCTACTCTAATGATCCCTTTCAAATTAAGAGGGATTTTATTCATGTCTTAAATGAGAATTGGTTTCCTTACCCATTTATTAAGCTGCTAGGTGATAAAACAAAACTTTAATATTCCATTTAGCTGTGTGCTAAAATAGGAATATTACATAAAATATGGCTACCTCCATCATATAGTTTGGCCCAACATTGATCATGGAGCAATGTGAAAATCTTGCCCTATTGTGGAGCAATGCACTGCATAGCAATGGTAAGAGTATGCAAATCAATAAATGTAAAAACATATTTCTTACCATATGCCGGAAGTAAGATGATACATGGATCCATGAGTGAGTCCTCCATAGTGTTTTGGCATGCTATTAAGAGGAATGAACCATGTGCTACAAGAAGATCCTCCTTCTCATGCTTGGAAACCCAAGTCAAGAAGAATATGTCATAGTAATAGATATCTCCATCCACTACTCCATCATTTTCACCTCCTCCTTGTTCACCAAGTGCATCCAATGTGAAGTGATCCTGGGGAAAATCCTTCCATAAGTCCCTTCTCCAAAGTGACAATGCTGTGAGCTCATGCAAATAGGCTCCTATCAATACAAAGCTCTGTTCTTTGACATGCTCCTTGTCAAAGACTCCTCTAGTAATGCTACTGCAAATATGGAATACCTTCCAAGATGGAAGTGCTTCCTGGTCATCCAAGGCCAAGGAGTAGCCCCTTTGCACCATGAGTGCCCTCTTATACTCTTGCAACATCACACAACATGTGAGAGCAAATATGCCCTTGCTCTCTCAAGTGCAACTCAGGCAACCAAAGTGCTTGCTGCCTCTTCATGCTCCCATCATACAACTCATGTGATGAAGACACAATGAATGATATGAATGCCACATCAACACCATGCATCCATACTCCTTGCTACCCAATGATGCAAGCATCCTACCACCTCTTCTCCATCCCCATCCCTTTAGGAAGAGGATATGCCAAGTGATGGCCAAACTCCTTCAAGAGAACCCGGCCACGACCAAACCTCTGTTGTAGATGACCCATCAGTGTAGACAACAAAAATGTATTGCCTTTTATTTCTCTTTTCTTGCATGGTCTTCTCTTCCTTCAGCCAGATGAAATGAGTGTGGAAAAAATAGAGTCTCCTTGAAGGCTCTAGGTTGATATTTGTACTCAAGAGGTAATCATAGAATACGATGATCCAAGTATCTTTCATGCTTGTCTTCTTCTTCTTCTGAGAATAGGAAGTGCATGGTACTTCCTCTTCTTTTTGCTCCTCCTCTTTGGAAGATCTTCTTAGTTACGAAAACTAATGGGGATAATCTCGTCTTCTTCATCATTCTGATCCTCTTCTATCTTCTTTAGAAACTCTGAGGCTAAGCCAAGAAACATGCTCTAATACCAGCACAGCAATTTGCCAAAATGGGATGCGCACATGAGCATGGTAAAATGTATTTTCGGGAGAAGTGGATGCTATAAATTTGAAACCAAGACCAGTATCCCTTAGATAAATGTATCTAAGACCGAAATACAAGAGGAGGCTCAAAAGAAATCACTCTAGGTGGGTTAAACAGGTCTCCCACACCTAGTTGTCTTGGAAAAATGCCCAATGAAGGGGCTACAACAATGTCTGAACATGCAATGGATTAAAAACATTATTTTTATGAGGCAGCATACATGAAGATCCGAATAGCCATCAAATTTATATTATAGCAGAAATTGTGTACAAATCCTTGAGGAAAGAGACACTCAAGCAAGGCAATGTAGCCTCAAATGAACATGTACATAAAAATAGATAAACACTGCTACACAGGAATTTCTACAGGCTAAAGGGACGTCGTTTATTGGAGACACTGCAAAATGCTGAATAATAATAGAATGATATGACAATATATGGCTCAAGAAAGGAGGGGGAGAAATCTCTCAACCCCAGAAAACAATAATACAACAATCCTTAGAAGGATTGGTTGAAATATCTAAAATTGGCAAAATGTATCGGGTTGCACGGTATGGTACCAACTCAAGAATTAAATGAATAAGAATCTTTGAAGATGCTACATCAGATAAGGGACCTCCTCAGTAGGTCTTCTAAGTGAAAGGCTAATCCCTACTTGACGATCTCACCTAAAAATCACTACAAACCCTCACTGAGATGTACTGCCCAGAAAATAACACAAACAGGGGAAAGCGCTGTGTTGTAGTTGGAATAGAAAGTGTTGGCCAAGTGCCAATATTTTAAATCTACTCTGAATCCTCCCTTACTGATCTCCCAAAGGAAAGAGGGCTTCCTCCTCTGAAAAACAAGCCAAGGAATGGTGCTGTGGAACCTCCACTACAACACCCTGCAACACAACGTTATACTTTAGCAGAAATAACACTCTAGTTGAAGGAGGTGGCTTGGCCTTGAGCCTAGATGTGGAGAAATGAAGTGAAATCCCTCAGTAGGCCTCTCAAGAAGGAGTAGGAATCCTAAAGAGGAATTCCTTGTGTTAAGCAATACTTTGCCCAACTCTGCTAAGCGAGCGAGGCGCCAAATATTCTAGCGGACCAAGAAATCAATAATCGTGTCATGAATAATGGGCATGTACCCTCCTTTAAAAAAATGCAAGCTCCTCTCCACATGGGTCCCACTCATTAGGGTTTCCACCATCAAGTAAACTTCCTCACTCTTTCGTGCAGCTGTATCCCACAAGATCTCCCACCTCCTATCACTGTGTTGTTTGACTTGGTCAACTAGACCTTGTCCTCATGCAAAAGTCCCTTTTCACACTGGAAGGTGCAAAATCTAGCCACTCTAATGATCCCTTTCACACTATGAGGGATTTTATTCCTACTCATGGGTCTCCTCACCCATTTTATTCACCTCCCAGATGATATAAGAAAAATAAATGTTCCAGTAGCTTCATGCTAAATTTGGGAAGAATTACACAAACCACTTGAATTTGAAGCTGCAACAGAAGCGACATAAGGAGCCATTTGGAAGCGACTTAACAAGTAAGCCTCCAATCCTCTTTGTGTATCTATTATGAGTTAGGAAAAATAGTCATATAGTCTTTCACTTGTTGTTCTAGACTAGAACATATCTAGGGAAGCGTGATTTATCCATAATT
>JAXQQM020077023.1:0-144460 GCA_034641835.2 Pinus albicaulis | reverse complement strand
TATTTTTCATAGTGAGAGAAAGTTTCCTTAGGGTAAAATTGGTCTTACATGGTGTGCTTTGGTCCATATAATAGTAACATGTTAAATGACCAAAAATTGGTGTAACAACCCATATGAAATAGTCCTCCTATTGTATGTATCCAAGAAACTACCAATATTCAAGTTATCCTCCCTATCCAACCTTTGTCTCCTCTGAGACCTTGTTCCATCTACCCCATTAGTTTTCTCCTCTTGTCTATCTCCATAATTGATCCCTAGTTGCACTTGCTTATGCAACTTTGAAAGGCTCTATAGAATATGTTGTGGTCATGTGATTTGGCGGATTGGCATACCAAATGAAAAGGCAACATGGAACCAATCTTTAGAGTTCTAGGACCTAGCCTTCCGAGACTCAAAGAGGGATCTCTCAGGTTATTTGCAAAGGATATGTACTTGTTTTTTCTTCAAAGGTTGATTTTAGGCTAGTTATTAAGTGCAAGGTTTGTTCGATTGTTTTGGTTGGACATAATGACAAAAGATCATAGATAGAATGGGAAATCTCTAAGTCATTGAGAAATGGATTCAAAATGGAAGTCATGATAAGTTCATAAAAGGATCAAGGAGTATCATAGGGAAAATATAACTTGGCCAGTGGATCTTCAAATTTTTTGGAATAATTAGGTGAACATTAAGGATAATAATGAAAAGTACGACAAAGATCAATTAAGAATTATTTATCATGTAATTTAAACAAGAGACACCTTTCAAGGTATCTGTTTTGAAGCAAGCCAAAGGACAGGGCTAACCATAGACTTCTTTGGACAAACCTTTAATAAGAAAACCTTTCGTACAACAATCCAACAATCAAATGACTACTTTCAGATAAGAAAACATATGAGATAAACAATAAGAGCAGCCTAAGATCAAACAGAAATAATCTAATCTATTTTTGACTAACTCTCTAAGGATGTTCAAAGCAACTTTTTAAAGGTAGACCAGAGGACAGGGCACACCATAGACTTGCCTAGTTTAAACTGTACTAAGCATAATTTAAAGAAGTTTCAGAGATAATTCTCAAGTTGTACTCAAAGGAGCATGGACTCACCACTGAATTTCTTGGTTTCACTCTATTGAAATAATTCCTTAAAACAACCTCTCAAGTCGTACTCAAAGGAAAATGGACTTAACAAAAGAGAAACTCCTTGATTATACTCTATTGAATTATTTCTAAAATAACAAGCTATATGGAACTGGAGGGAAATTAAGAATCCTCCAATCAAACCTTCCAGAAGAAAACATTAAGACAGTGAAGAGTAAACAGAACTAAGGTGCTTTCAGAAGACACTTCTTAGCCTAAAACCTTTATTCTACTGTAACAAAGAAAGATGAAACATAAAGAAAATAGGAAACAACAATAACAGATAGAAGCACTTCACCAATAGCCCAGCTCAGGGATCCAGTGATCTAGCCTCCTCTTTCAACAAACAAATTCAGGACATCCACAAGATCCAAGACATCAATTTTTCTTCAACTTCTAAGAGACTATGTATTACTTCAAAGAGTCATAAAATTCCAACAATACAATAAGTTCAGATGCAGTATTTATGCTGAAAATGAGGAGGTCAAGCTAAGATAGGTTTTGGGTATCATTTATTACAGAGTAGGTGTATTCCTAACCTTTAAAACCATGCAAGACATAAGGTAGTAATATCTATAGCTACTTCTCTATTTTAATAACTCTGTCTTAACTCCCAAGGAAAAAATAGGTGAAGAGTTTAAATTTAAGGCCTATTTTTAACTATTACAATAATTGCCTTGATAAATAAAAATATCTTCTAATTGTGCAACAACTGCCACTTGCCTTTATGAAAGGAAATCATGCTGTAGGTGGCAGCTTGATATTTTGGAGGAGTAACTGCTTCTTTGTTGAGTTATTCGAGGCTGTATTTAGGTTATTTGTCCTTGTTTTAATCATAAAACTCAGTAATTAGGCCTTTTGAACCTTGATTTGCTTTGATAATCTGTCTTACTGCCTTTATTCATTTATCCTTTATCTTTAAACCTTTGTATTTTCATCTTTAATCACTGTCTTTAAAGGCTAATCTTCTGTTTTATCCTTTGATCTGTAATTAGCCCTTTTTATCCTTCTGCTCTTCATTCCTTTTACTGATGTTTGTGTTGTATTTGTCCTTTGTGTGCAGGGAGGGTTTCTTTATGCATTGGAGGGTCTTCGATTGATCAACGATCACGATTCATCAATAATCAAACCCTGAGAAAAGGCTCTTCGATCTTCATAACTTGTTTTTAAGACCCCTTAGTTGTCACTAACGGGTTTCATTCAAAAAACATCAGTGAGAGGGCATCTGGCCTATTTCTGCCATTAAAACCTGCAACACACAAACCAATATTAGTTTTTTTTTTTAAACCTACGGGAGTGGTGAAACTGCTTTTTTTGGGGTTTTGGAGCTGTTGGGGGCAATTTGCAGAGAAGGATAATGTGCAGAGGGAAGGGTTCTAGAGGTGGAACATGGCGGAGAGGTGAAGGAATTCAAATTTTAGCCGAAGGATAGAAAGGTGGTTTTGGGAAAACCGCAGTGGTTTATCGCGTGGGTTAAGAGCGGTAAGTAGTTTTGAACAGAGGCCGTGTGATTCCACTTAGCGTTGGACACGTGTTTGGGATAATACCACCTTTTTCGTGTGGGGTTGGAGTGTTAAAGCTCGGTGCAAGAATCCGTGCGATACTTGATCTAGATCGTCCGATCTCAAGGGGTGAGATTGACGGTGTGGAAAGGTCGGGGGACCAAGACGCAGATCTAAGGAGTGGAGCCTAGGACAGGTGTTAGGCTATGGTTGGTCGGCAGGGGGTATTCGAAGGCGGGGCCCGACTAGGTGATGTGGCGAAATTTTTCGGATGGTGTGGGGTTATATAATGAATGGGTGGAGTGATGGGCAGTGATGTGATGATCGTCAGATCAGGGCCTGAGGCTCCAGATCTATGGTTGAGATGGCCCGATCAAGGGTGGGAGAAATGTAAAAGAGGGGGCCCGCATTTCAAATTTTCCAAAGGTTCGAGCTTTTATAATAAAGTTCAGGGGTGTATAAAAATGAAAGGAGCAGGGGTATATTTTGAATAGAGAAAGAGCTAAGAATAGACAGAGGGAATGGTCCTGTGGGGTTAATAGGGACCAGAGGCTGGGAAGGAAAGGGGCTTAAGAAAATAGTGGGGGGTCGCGTTTAGAGTTGTATGGGTGAGGGGGTTGGGGCTTTAAGCCAAAAAGGGCTTAAAGGATTATTTCATAAAAAGTGGTTTTTTAGCATAAAGCAGAGTTTTCATGAAGTTTTTTAAAGTGTCCGATAAGCTAGAAGTCAACTTTAAACAATGTAAAAAAGGTTTTTTACATTGTTTAAGGGTTTTTTAGAAGAAAATGATGAATAATGGAGGTTATGAGGGGTTTTTAGAGGGGAAGAAGAGAATGAATGAGGGTGTAAGTGAGGTGATGAAATGAGGGAAGCATGCCTAAAAAATGGAGTTTTCTTTGCAGCAGGGTAAACTTTGAGAGGGAAAAAGATAGGAAATTTTTTAGAAGAATAGTTAGGTTTAGGATGATGAAGGGAGTGGGATTTCTAGTACTCACAATGTTTTTTTGAATAATTGTTTCTCGAAATCTAGGCTTTACAACTTAGTCATCATTTGATATCAGCAGAATTATTGATGACTAACAATGGCTCCACTTGGGGAGGGAAGCTTTCCTTTTAAGGTGTCTAGAACCTCAGTTTATCAAATCTTTGAGTTTCAGTAGAACAACACCTTATCCATTGGGAAAATTTCCCTTCTTTCTTACTTGCTGATATTCCTTTGAAGTGACAAGTCTTAACAATCTGCAACATGTGATTTCTTTGACAGTGTTTCTACCTACCCAATCCTACTTGTCCTCACACATTTTTTTCTGAGTGCATTTGAATTGGCAACTGTTGACATTTTTATTTTTGAAAACATAAATGAACTATCTAATCCTATCCTTATTTCTTCCAAGAATTCAAATTAAACTATTGAACTCTTTTATTTTCTACCTAATCTACTTGACTACCAAGATTAAGCTGTTTGGCAGCCTTGATTCTCTAGCTATTGACATAAAATTTAAAACATGGTTCAAATTAGGATTACACAGTCTGATTAACCATGGATGTGGCATTGAAACAAGCTGCGCACAAACATTATTTGCATAAAAGTAAATTTAGAAATATAAGGATGTGATTCTTCATTAGTAAAGCATCCTTATCTATCTCTTTGGTTCTGTTTTGAACATGTGGAACCAAGATCTTTGCATTTCCCTAATCTATCATTTTTGATAAGTCAAGTCTGAAATAATATGGACAATATTTTTTTCCACTAACTTATCAACATAAATTTAAAGCATGTTCTTCCATGATTAGGCTAGATGAGTGAACAAGATATCATTCTGAATCAGCAATGGCATTTAGACTTGCACGCTTTCAGTAGTACTGTTTTTTGGGTGTGGGGTTGTACCTCTTTTGATTTGCCCTCTTTTTCATTTTCTTTTCTTTCATTGTTTTTGTATTTTCTTTGATTTTTCTCATGCTATGTTATGTATAATGAATGAAAAATTTGAATCTAGGACTCTTGACAGAAATAATGTTTGAGCATCCTTCCATTGATAGGACCTCCAAATAGTTCTTCTCCATTCATCCCTTGTAAAAAGAAAGAATTATGACCCCTAATTGAGTGAATGATATAAGGCCCTTTCCATAGATTCTCAAACTTGCCATGTTTACCTTTATCCTCTCTCCTTGAATCCCATTTCAAAACTGTGTCTCCAATTTGAAAGTTATTTGATTTGGTCCTTCTGTCAAAGATCCTCTTGATGTCTTCTTTAATTTCTTGTGTCCTTTTGTACACTTCCTCTCTTGTCTGTTGTATATGAGTGGCTTGATTTAGTCTTCTCTGCGTGTCATTTTCCTCTATTTGTACTTCTTGGAGAAGTTTTATGGCTGGGACTCCCAAAGATGTAGGGAAAACTGCATCTAGGCCATATACAAGCTGATTAGGGGACATATTTATTAATTTTTTGGTGGTTAGCCTATCATCCCATAATGCATGAACCAACTTACTATGCCATGATTTCTAATTCTAATCCAACAGCTTTTTTATAATGTTGACCAGACTTTTGTTGGAGGATTCAGCTAATCCATTACACTGGGGGTAGTAAGCTATGGAATGGCCTAATGTGATATGATATTTGTAGCAGAAATCAACCATTCTTTTGGATTTGAAAGTAGCAGCATTGTTTGTAATAATTTTCCTAGGACAACCAAATTTGGATAGTATGTTGGTTTCAAGGAACTTGATAATGACAGAGTCAATAGCATTCCTAGAGGGGATGGCTTCTATCCATTTGGTAAAGTAATCTGTGGCAGTAAGGATCCACTTATGTTGCGCAGGTGAGGTTGGGTGGATTTCTCCAATAAATTCTAAACCCCACTGTTGAAAGGGAGCCTCAACACTGATGGGATGTAAAGATAAAGGTAGGAGCTTTCTCTTGCCATCAAAGATTTATAATTTATGGCAAGTCATGACTAGTTTTTGAGTAGCTGGGAAAAGGGTGATCCAATAGGAGCCAGCTCTAAGAATCTTGTTGGATGTGGTCTTCCAGTAAAGTTGGTCTCCACATTCTCCTTCATGCAACTCATACATGATTTTTCCTGCATCATCCTCAAGCAAACATTTTAACAATATGCCAACAGAATTTTTCCAACATAACACTCCATCTAAAATGCAGTAATTTAAAGCTTTTTGTTTCAATAATATGGCTTTAATCTTTGATAGAGAAGGAGGAAAGTGAAGATAAAGAAGCACATAAATGATATCAGCATACCAAGGTGAATTCAAAAATGTTTCTTCAATGTAAGGAGCTATGAATTCTTCTATTTCTTCTAAAACATCAACCATGTTTATATCTAATGCATGGAAATTTTATTCTACCATGAGTTTTTCTAATCCTTGCACTTTAATCAACTTGGTAGGCCTGATTTATAAATCATATTCTAAGATAATTGCAATCCATTTTCCCCTTTTACCATCAGGATCTTGATTTAGAATGTCCTTAACAGCTGTATGTGGGAAAAAAGTAATGATATGAGAGTGTAAAATGTAGACTTGGAAATATTTCAATGCTTTTATCAAGGCTAAGGCTTGTTTCTCCATGATATTATATTTGAGTGGAGCATCTCTTAAGGTTATAATGAAAAAGGATATGGGTTGTTCTTGCCCTGCATTATTATTTTGTAGCAACACTGCAGCAATAGTATGTTTAGAGGCAAATGAGAAGATGTAGAAATCTTTAGTGAAATCAGGATGAATAAGAACTGGTGTTTGAGTGAGAGCTTGTTTTACCAGTTCAAAATTACTGTTTGGATTCTAAGGTCCACTTAACCCCTGTTTCCTTTTTTAGCATGTTTGTGATATTCCTCAAAACTTCAGCAAGGTTGGGGATGAACCTTCTCAAAAAATTGATATTCCCAATAAAATATTGCAATTCTTTGAGGTTTCTAGGATGGATGATTTTCAATATGACTTCAATCCTTTTAGGGTGTACTTTGATTCCCTCTTCATAAATTATGTGGCCAAGAATTTTTCCTTCTTGGAGACCAAAGAGTGTCTTTTCGAGATTCAAAGATAAGCCATATTTTCTGCATTTCTCGAAAACTTTTCTAAAATGAATCAAATGTTATTTATCAGTATTGGAGAAAATAGTAATGTCATCAAGGTAAATAATTATAAAATAGCCTATGTCTTCTAAAAAAACTATGTTTATGTCCCTTTGGAATGTGGCCCCTGCATTCATCAAACCAAATGGAATTTTAACATAGATGAATGTACCCCAAGGTGTGGTAAAAGCAATTTTATGTTGATCACTTGGGAGTACTAGCACTTGGTTGTAGCCTGAAAAACCATCCAACAGTGATATTCTTTTAGATCCAACCACCTTTTGAAGTATATGGTCCATTTTAGGCAAGGGATAATTATCTTTTAGGGAGGCTCTGTTTAGATTTCTAAAGTCAATGCAAAGGCTAATTTCCCTGGTCTTCTTCCTGACAGACACAAGGTTAGACACCCACTATTATTATCTAAGGAGAACTATGATCCCAGCATCATACATATTCTTAATCTCTTTCTCAACTAAAGGTAATCAAACATGGTTTATCCTTCTTAGTTTTTGTTTGAAAGGTTTCTAATTTTCCTTAAGAGGAATTTTGTGTTCAATGATGCTAGTATCATATGATTTCAGATCTTTGTACCTGCATGCAAACACGTCTCCAAATTCTTTGAAAGGTTTAATATATTCTTGTTTGATATGAGTAGGGAGAGTGCTATATAACTTGATCATTTTGGGTTCATCTATGCTGCCTATGTTATGTTCTTCTACATTGGCTTCTGTAGGCTCCATCTTTGGATTTTTAGCTACATCATTGAGATCAAAAAACTCGTCTAATGGTGTAAGACCTCTTGGTATTGAATCATTTTTACATTGTAAAACTTCAAGGTCCTTTTGATCTATTTTGTTCAGTAATTCTGTTGTATAAAGATGTTCCATTTTATTTATATCAGCAGTGGAGGACAGCTATGTTTTATGGACTTTTTTTTCATCAAGATAATAATTTTCATGGCTTGAGCTAGGTGTTAATTCAGCAAAATCATTCTTTGATTGCAGAAAATCATCAATGTGTTTATCAACTTCAAACACTTGCCAATAGTCTTCATTGCCAGGAACTATATGGCTATTTTTCACTTTGATACTGAATTTTTCATTTACCTAGGGTATCTGGCAATTGCTGGCAGCAAAGGCAAGTTCATTTGCAAGGTTGTTTTGAGCTCTAGGGATGAAAGTGAGTTCATATTTTTTAAAGGTTTTTAGGAGATCTAGGGAAGCATTCCTATATTCTCTCAATCTTGGGTTTTTGGCTGAATACTCCCCTACTATTTGCCTAATAATTAGCTCTGAATCTCATTGGACTAATACTTTCTTGGCTCCTAAATCTTTGAGCAAATGTAGGCTAAGTAGGAGAGCTTCATATTCTGCAATGTTATTCGTGCACTAGAAATCAAGTTTATAAGGATGTCCTTGGTTTGTATTATGTATCCATACACCAGCTTTAGAACTTGTTTTGCTAGAAGAGCCATCAAAGCTCATTTCCCAAAGTGTTTCTGTCTCATATTCAATTTTATTTGGTTGTTTAGGGTTGCTAAGGTTAAGGCTATCATATTTTTCTTTTAGGGGAAAATTTTACTGTTTTAGGAGGTTCAATCCTCTCATTTTCCTTTTCTTGTTGGCTGATTTCATCCTCATTTTACAAGATAAATGAGTCTAAATATGAATGAATAGAATAAACAGGAGTGTTGTTTGGCCTATCTATGTTTCTTACCATAAATTTCATATGATATTCTATGTATAATCTTCTATTTTGGTTAAAAACAGGTATGGTAGCATAAGACATGTCCATTTGAAGGCTTCCTTGAAGTTTTGCTCCCCATGGTCTAGATAGAGGCATGTCATATTTTGGGGGAATGTCAGCAACAACTATGTCCATAACTAGGCCCTTAGTAGGAATTTCTGCTAGATTGACACATAAATCCTTGATCAAGCCTAAGAACTTGACTCTACTTGAATCAAAGGAATACAGGTCCTTGTAAGGTTTAGTAATATCTAAGCCTAATATCTCCATCACTACTTTTGGCATAAGGTTGTGAGAGGCACCAAAATATAGCATGGCATTGTGTAAAACCTTATCATGTATATTCAAGCTGACATAAAATGGAGGAATGGTTCCTTCTTGGTATTTTCCCTCTACTTCAGGACCAAACAACAGTTCTGGTTTATCATCTGTCAAGTTTAATGTATTAGTATCATTGCCTATATTCAAAGCTTCAAAAACTTAATTTTTATATACATCTTGGGTTACTAGTTCAGCTAAGGGTATGCTAATTTTGATCTTGGAAATCTCACCTTCATGGTTGAAAGGGACTAATATTTTCAACATATTTATATATGTTTTGTCAAGCATAGTCTTTTCATCAATTCTGATTCGCTGAGTTTTATTAGGACTGTTATTTAGGACAGATTTCTCAAGGCCACTAACAAAAGTACTAGAGCAGCTTGGGTCAACACTTTTCTCATTGGTTTTGTCCTTATTTGAGTCTATTTTCTTAGTCAAAGTGTTAATTGTGTTTGCTGTATTTTTAGGAGAATTTTATGAAGTTTTCCTAACAGTAGTACTTGTGTTTTCATCATTGGAAATTTCTGGTTTCCTTTTGCTTCTAAGATCATATTTTCTGTGCACCTCCATTGTTGCATTTTAAAACCCCAATTAGTAATCTTCAAAATCCTCATGATTATTTTCAACTTGTTCTAAGGAGAAGAAACGTTGTTCTTCTTCAGTGAGGAAAAAATATATCTCATTGTCAGATCCTATCAGATTTACATGATTTTCTTCTAATCTTTCAATTTCCATTTCTTCTTCCTAATCTACATAGTTTTGCTGAAAGGGATGCCTAATTTGCTGGTCATTCTCTCTTTCTCTATCTTGAATAGGGTCACTTCTGAAATTTGGATTTATATTTTTGTTTTTGGAATTGATTAGGCTTTCTCTTGGAGGAACTCTATCATTTAAGTTTATCTTCTCAAGCATTTCATCCATTACTCTCACTAAGTTATCAATTTTGGCATCAGATGATGAGGTTGATGCCATTGTTTCATCTTTATATGTAACTATTTTCTCTGATTTTAATCTAGCTCTTTTCTCAATCATATTTGCTTCCACACTAATAGCTCCCCTTTGCATGTCTTCTAAGGTTAGGGGTTCTCTTTCTCTTAGCTGGCAGGCCATGTCTGGATAAAAGCCTTTAGGAAATTTAGCTTAGGCTAGACCTAGTGGAGGTTTCATGTTTTGGGGAAGCGCATTGTAAACAATATTGAGTCTAGTGCAATAATCTTGGACACTTTCCCCAATATTTCTTTTAAGTTTTCTATATTCTGAAAGGATTTGGAGAGGGCTCCTTTTAATTTCCCATTTGTTTATGAATGCTTGGTATAAAGAAGGGAGATCATTTATGCTATTAGGAGTTAAGCTTTTAAACCATTTCTTGGCTTCTCCTCGTAAACTTTGGGCAAAGATTCTCATCTTAATTGTCTCTTCTTCTATTTCCATGTAATAAAAGGAATCATCCATTTTATCTACATGTTGTTGGGCAGTTGTAGATTCAGTTCCAATGAAATGGGGAATTCTAGATTGATAATCATTTGGTAAAGGAACCAGAGGTTGTGATAACACTAATGGGGCATACCATGCTGCCATGGTGGGAGAAAATGGGGGATTTACAAGAGGGGGATTGGTAAAAGGAAAAGTGGGATGAAATGGAGTGTTTTTAACTGTGGATGTGTGGATGGGGGTGGTGGAAGTGCTTGGACCAACAAACTGATTATGAGAAGATTTTTTATGGAAAGAACTGAAGTGGTGGAGAAGCTGAAAACCAGAAGGAGTAGAAGGAGAGGCTTCTATGCTAAAGTTCTACTACAAATCTATGGGCTCAAGGTCAGATTGATCAATATTACTATGTGACTTGGCTCTAAATGGGTTCTTTGTGTGAGACAAGTCAAAGTGATGATCTTTCAAGACTGTAAGGTTTTCAGGGACAGATTTTGTTCTTTGGATGGTTCTATCAGTAATTAAATTTCCAGCTTTAGAAGTTTGGAAGAAAATATTTTCTGGATCATCAACCATTAGAGGAGGATTAGGGTCTGGATGAGATCTAGTATTGATCCTATGTGAAGCCATATTTCAAGTTCAAAATGTAGAGAGGCTGAAAGCTCTACGAACTATTTTTTAAATGTTTTGACCTCTCTAAGTGTTTTAGTACCTTTCTAAAATATGGGACTAGGCTTCCAAACTTCATTAGGACTGATTTGATACAATCCTAAGGGAATATAAAATATCTAGTGGGTTAATAGACCTACTGGGCCTAGTGGAGTTGCCAAGTGGAAATTTTAGATTTTTTGAAGGTAAAATGTGTTATGGTCCACCACCAACAAGTAATAAAACCAATCAAGGAATGTTTTTGGGTTTTCTGAGTTTTAATATGGTTCTTATGGTTTCTGGAGTCCTAAGGAGTACTCAGTTTGTCACTGACTCAAAAGTCCCACAGTGATCACCAGAATGTTGTGATTTGGCAGATTGGCATATAAAATGAAAAGGAAACATGGAACCAATCTTTAGAGTTATAGGACCTAGCCTTCCTAGACTCAGAGAGGGATCTCTCATGTTATTTGCAAAGGATGTGTGCTTGTTTGTTCTTCAAAGGTTGATTTTAGGCTAGTTATTAAGTGCAAGGTTTGTTCGATTGTTTTAGTTGGACATAATGATCAAATAGCATAGATAGAATAGGAAATCTATGTGTCATTGGGAAATGGAGTCAAAATGGAAGTCATGATACGTTCATAAAAGGATTAGGGAGTATCATAGGGAAAATCTAAATTGGCCAGTAGATCTTCAAAGTTTTTGGAATAATGAGGTGAACATTAAGGATAAGAATGAAAAGTAGCACAAAGAGAAATTAAGAATTCTTTATCATGTACTTTAAACAAGAGACATCTTTCAAGGTATTTGTTTTCAAGAAAGCCAAAGGACAGGGCTAACCATAGAATTCTTTGGACAAACCTTTAATAATAAAACCTTTCAAACAACAATCCAACAATCAAAAGACTACTTTCAAATAAGAAAACATATGAGATAAATAGTAAGAGCAACCTAAGATCAAACAAAAATAATCTAATCTCCTTTTCACTAACTCTCTAAGGATGTTCAAAGAAACTTTTTAAAGGCAGACCAGAGGATAGGGTGCACCATAGACTTCCCTGGTTTAGACTCTACTGAGCATACTTTAAAGAAGTTTCAGAAACAATTCTCAAGTTGTACTCAAAGGAGCATGGACTCACCACTGAATTTCCTGGTTTCACTCTATTGAAATCATTCCTTAAAACAACCTCTCAAGCCGTACTAAAAGGAAAATGGACTTACCAAAAGAGAAACTTCTTGGTTATACTCTATTGAGTTATTTATAAAATAACAAGCTAGATGTAACTAGAGAGAAATTAAGAATCCTCCAAGCATACCTTGCAGAAGAAAACATTAAGACAATGAAGATAAAATATAACTAAGGTGCTTTCAAAAGAAATTTATTAGCCTAAAACCTTTACTCTACTGTAACAAAGAAAGATGAAACATAATGAAAACAGGAAAGAAAAATAACAGATAGAAGCACTTCACCAACAACCAAGCTCAAGGATCTAGTGATCTAGCATCCTCCTTCAACAAACAAATTAGGGCATCCACAAGATCCAAGACATCATTTTTTCTTCAAATTCCAAGAGACTATGTATTACTTCAAAGAGTCATCAAATACCAATAATAAAATGCGTTCAGATGTAGTATTTATGCTGCAAATGAGGAGGTCAAGCCAAGACAGGGTTTTGGTATCATTTATTACAGAGTAGGTGTATTCTTAACCTTGAAAACCATGTAAGGCATAAGGTAGGAATATCTGCAGCTACTTCTCTGTTTTAATAACTCTGTCTTAACTCCTAAGGAAAAAATAGGTGAAGAGTTTGACTTTAAGGCCTATTTTTAACTATTACCATAACTCCCTTGACAGATAAAAATATCTTCTGATTGTGTAATAATTTCCACTTGCCTTTATGAAAGGAGATCATGCTGTAGGTAGAAATTTGATCTTTTGGAGGAGTAACCGCTTCTTTGTTGAGTTATTCGAGGCTATCTTTATGTTATCTGTCTTTGTTTTAATCATAACACTCAATAATTAGGCCTTTTGAACCTTGATTTGCTTTGATAATCTATGTTACTACCTTTATCCTCTGTTTTTCTTTATTATTGTCTTATTCATTTATCCTTTATCTTTAAACCTTTGTCTTTTCATCTTTAATCACTGTCTTTAAAGGCTAATCTTCTCTTTTATCCTTTGATCTGTAATTAGCCCTTTTGATCCTTCTACTCTTCATTCATTTTACTGATGTTTCTGTTGTATTTGTCCTTTGTGTGTAGGGAGGGTTTCTTTATGCATTGGAGGGTCCTTGATTGATCGACGATCATGATTCATCACCAATCAAACCCTGATAAAAGGCTCTTTGATCTTAATAATTTTTTTTGAATACCCCTGAGTTGTCACTAAGGGGTTACATTCAACAAACATCAATGGGAGGGCATCTGGCCTATTTCTGCCATTAAAACCTACAACAAACAAACCAATATTAGTTTTTTTTTAAACCTACGAGAGTGGTGAAACTACTCTTTTTTGGGTTTTGGAGCTGTCAAGGGAAACCTGCGAGAAGGAGAATGTGAAGAGGGAAGGGTTCTAGAGGTGCAACATGGCGGAGAGGCGAAGGAATTCAAATTTTAGCGTGAAGGAGAGAAAGGAGGTTTTGGTAAAACCGCAATGGTTTATCGCATGGGCTAAGAGCGGTAAGTGGTTTTGAGCAAATGCCGTGCGGTTCAACCCAACGTTGGACACGTGTCCGGGCTAATACCGCATTTTTCCCGTGCGTTTGGAGTGTTAAATCTCGGTGCAAGAATCTGCGCGATACTTGATATTGTACTTTCCGATATCAAGGGGTGAGATTGACGGTGCAAAAAGGTCGGGGGACCAGGACCTAGATCTAAGGATTGGAGCCCAGGACAGGTGTTAGGCTACGATTGGTTGGCAGGGGGTAGTGGAAGGTGGGGCCCCGTTGGGTGACGTGGCGAAATTTGTCGGATGGTGTGGGATTATATAATGAATGGGTGGAGTGATGGGTAGTGATGTGATGACCGTCGGATCAGGGCCCAAAGCTCCAGATCTTTGGTTGAGATGGCCCGATCAAGGGTGTGGGAGAAATGTAAAGGAAGGGGCCCGCATTTCAAATTTTCCAAAGGTTCAGGCTTTTATAATAAAGTTTGAGGGTGTATAAAAATGAAAGGATCGGGGATATATTTTGAATGGAGAAGGGGCTAAGAATAGGCGGAGGGAATGGTCCTGTGGGGTTAATTGGGACCAGAGGCTGGGAAGGAAAGGGGCTTAATAAAATAGTGGGAGGTTGCGGTTTAGAGTCGTATGGGTGAGGGGGCTGGGGCTTTAAGCCAAAAAGGGCTTAAAGGCCTATTTCATAAAAGGTGGGTTTTTAGCATAAAACAAAGTTTGCATAAAGTTTTTTAAAGTGTCCAATAAGCTAGAAGTCAACTTTAAACAATGTAAAAAAGGGTTTTTACATTGTTTAAGGGTTTTTTAGAAGAAAATGATGAATAATGGAGGTTATGAGAGGTTTTTTAGAGGGGAATAAGAGAATGAATGAGGGTGTAAGTGGCATGATGAAATGAGGGAAACATGCCTAAAAAATGGAGTTTTCTTTGCAGCAGGGTAAACTTTGAGAGGGAAAAAGATAGGAAATTTTTTAGAAGAATAGTTAGGTTTAGGATGATGAAGGAAGTGAGATTTCTAGAACTCACAATGTTTCTTTGAATAATTGTTTCTAGAAATCTAGGCTTTACAACTTATTCATCCTTTGATATCAATAGAACTATTGATGACTAACAAAATAACAACATTGACTTCAAGTTTCTTTTCTTGAGCCCTTGCAAGAATTTCATGTGCTTCAACAAAATTGTTATTATTTGTCTTGCAGCTTCTAGTCTCCGCCCTCAGACTCCTAAGTATATATGCTATATCAAGATAATACTCTTCTCTTTAGTACTCAACTAACTCTTCCCATTCCATGGAATTCACATTAGGTTTGTAAGGGGAATCATGTGAATTGTAGTCCATAATTTTTCTCTTCATATTTAGCCTTCTCTTTTCTGAAAACATGCCATGCTAGATAAACCAAATAGAGATCATAATAAAAATCATACCTCAATGATCTTCATGGATGCTATTGCATATGCATAGGAAAATTCATATTAGCACAGTACAATATAACAATCATATCAACTCATACTTAAATATCATAACTATAACCATAAAAACGCATGCATATTAAACACATAGACAATTGATATGCATGCATAATAATATCCATTTACCCTGAGCTCTAGTGTTGCAACCTCTCTCTCCTACCACCCTATAACCAACTCCTCCAACATTTACCCATTGTTACAAACTCTCCAGGGAAAATATGAGTTGAGTGTCACTATGATATGACCCAACCTCCAAGTTCCAGTTATGGAAGTGGGGCATACGAACCGAAAGCTTACGATTACCTCTCAAGAGCACCATATCACCCAGAATTCAACTCACAACATCTAATGATGATATATTGACCTAGAAATTTTCTTTCATAATCTTAACACCCCAACTGCACCCTTTCCATGTTGTGCATGCAGTTATAAGACTCCAATCGCACCCATAAGCCCGACTGCATGCATTTTTTACCCAAATTTCTTTCTGTATGCCAAAATTTCCGATATATGTGCGAATTTCTTAGGCTAGCCTCTAGACTACTACCCAAAACTTTCCAGAATCAATTTTAAGATGATGAAAATTATAAAAAATCGATACTAGGGATATATCATTCCCAACCATGCCTAATACATGATTGACATTTCGTCAAACATATGATAAAAATATAATCTATGGGCTATGAATGCATATTTGATCATAAAATTCTCATAGAACCATCAAGAAGGTCTAATTCCCTCTCAAGTAGTTGCAACAATAGTTGTTACCCCATGCATTTATCAACCATTCAATAACTTATAGAATCATGAAGAAGATCCATAGTAAGATCACATCATATAACCATGCATATAACCAACATATAACTAGAATTTAAACAATAAAAAATAATAATGCCATAAAATTAACAGAATAACCAGAAAATGTGCTCATTAATCTCATTAGAAAAATAACTCATATTAACATATGAAAAAACAAAGCAAGTTACGGACTTCCATGTACCACCCAACCATAGATTGGAATGAATTTATTTCAGCAAATCAACCTCATACTATATTCCAAGCATGAATTTGGGATCTCATGGCATTAACTATTACATCAAAAAACAGGGACTCTAGAGGTTAAACCACCTCCACCCTCAAACTATCGTGATCTCACCTAAAATTGTCTCGAGATCACAAAACCAAAACAAGCTTGGATGCCTCATAATTCCTTCAGCATACCCAGAGGAATTTTATTGTCTCCACCCACCTATGGAGGGTTTCCCAGAGAAAACCATCTCCACCCCAACCCTTGGGATTTTCTTCAGACCGCCTCAACCAGATCCAAAACGTTTCGGAAATCCAAATCTCAGCCAATAATGAATCCCATTACACCATGGCTATCTTGGAAATGGTAAGGAAAGGCTGAAATCAATGTTAACCCAGGAAAAACTCATGCCAATTATAAAAAATTAATGAAATAATCAAATGCATGTATCATGCTTTCACATCCCAACATGGAAATCACACATGCAACCTATTACCTACAAAATATTCACGTTGTAATTATTGATCAAAATTTCTCCTTGCGCTCCCTTGCTTTCCTTCGCTTGTCCTTCCTAAAAATCCAAGTGAATACTAGAGTTCTCCAAGAATGCTCTAAGTGTGCAAGAGTGTAAGACAACAAAATAAAACTAACAAAAAGTTGTGAATTGTTTCTTTAATTCCTTTTTTTATCATTGATGTCCCCTTTTTCTTAATTTTATTTCATTTTCTCTCTAATTTCCCTTGCATGCATATGTGTGTCTCTTCACCTTCCTTTTCTCCTATTTTCCTTATTTCTTATAATTAAATGCAATTATTTTCTCTTTTCCTTTTCCAATGCCTTTTCAATTTCCATAGCCATTAATAAACAATAAGTAAAGCCCCCCTATGATGTTTTCCCACAGTTCAACTTGGAATACATGTCCCATGACATTGGTCTTATTATTTTTTCGTTTAATATCCTTTATTACATGAAACTTCAATAAAAGGTTGTTACAATTATGCCCTTAGTTGTTCTAAAAAGGAAAATTCTTAGCCTTAGAAATGTGATTTTCGAATTTTTCAGTTGGGTAGTTTGAGTGTCTTGGTTATAGGAATTTTCTCGAATGTTATCATCATAGTAGCCTCCAATCCTAAATTTTTCCAAAAAAATGATATATTTGTAGTAAAAATCTCACATAATTATGGTTCACTACTCAGTTTCAAGTATTCATCTAAACTAAACATATATTTTGCATCTAACTAGTCCAACTTGTGGTTACCTTATAATGGAAAAGAGAATAAAATACGGGTAAATTATTTAATGTATATGAAACATGTGGTAACTAATATAGAAGCCCCTAATGAGCCTATGTTATTTAGTGACACTATACTGAAGAATTTTTGTAGGGACATATTTTTCATAGACTTCCAATCTCATTTCTAATCGTATATGAACTCAGAAAGACAATAAAAAATGAATATTTTTACTCATATTTCAAGCACATATTGTTCTTGACTGGATTTAAATTTTGATGATGTAGAATCAAATATTGATTTATATTCCTTCTATTTTGATGACACAAAATCCAAGTAGTGTACATATGTTGGCTACACCCTCAAATATTTGAAAAAAAAAACCCTCATCTCTTGCATATTAGAGTTTGAATGCATAAAAAACACTATTGAATATTAGGATTTGATACAAGGTCCCAAGAAAGCAGTTGATTTCAATGTAAAAATCTTAAAGGTATTTGGAGGCTTTCAAATTGTGATTAAATAGGTAGTTAATTCAACAACATTCATTTTTAAAACCATCAGAATGAAATATGGAATATAAACAATTATTTTTGCACATTTAATATGTGTTCCTTTCCTCATTTTCAAAATTTTGATCCTGAATTGTTTGAAATTTTTACCTCTAGAGTAACCCCCAATGATTATTTCTTTACTGATTCTTTCTCTAAATAATTTTCTCTATAGGCCCACGAATCATAACAACACAATCATTTTGGGAGTCTTTGATGGAAATGCTCATGTCATAAATTTATTCACCACAAAAGAAACTTTCAAAGATTTTATTATTGAAAAATGGACAGATAATCAATCTATGAGTAAGTGGGAATTATATTTAGAGATATTAGATGAAAATGCAACATCAAGTTCAATATTAATATTATAAAAATTTTATGATCTCTATGACAAATTTATGAGAGTAACAAATTGTAAGATGAACAATTTTATAATGCAACATGAGTTCATAAATTTAGGGACTAAAGAACATCTAAAGAATATAAATCTGGGAATGAGCGTAGTAATATGGAATTATTGTAATTCATCCAATTATTTAGGGAGTACAATGAATTCTTGCATCGATCTTGTCATGATTTAAATATTTTTTATAACAAAACCATTTCTTATGTTATATACTTGAATGAGGATGCTAACTAATTCAATAAAAGCCAAGTAAAATGCACCCATCCGTGGAACAAAAAATAAATAAAAACTAAAAAATATTTTGGCCATGAAGGTTGTTTTTCTTGTCAGACATGCCACGTGGGTCACTAATATAGTTCCAATTAGAAAAAATAATAATGATATATAGCTATGTGTAGATTTCACAAATATGAACATGGATTCAACCAAAGATGAATATATAGTTTTCTATATGGAACAAATTCTTCAGTTTGTGGCTAGGTCCAAAATGCTTTTACAGCTAGATGGCTTTTCAGGATATAATCATATCTTCATATCCCATCCTAATCAATTCAAGACTAATTTTAGAATGAATTGGGGAACATATGGATTTAGAAATATGCCTTTTGGCATAATCAATATAGGAGCTACATTCCAAAGGGAAATGGATATCACTTTTATAGGATTGATCAAATTAATGGTGATAATGTACCTTGATTACATAGCAATCTATTCAAAGAGAAGGGGTGAGAATTTGTCTAACATGTGGCATATTTTTGAAAGATTATAAAATTATGGGATTTCATTAAATCCAAAAATGTTTTTATTCATTGTCACTGAATGCAAGCTCCTAGGATTCACTATATTGGAATCATTAATAACGATCAAGCCTAAGATGATGAAAGAAATATAAAAGCTTAAACTTCCTTGTAGCAAAAAAGTGATGTTTTCATTTCTAAGTAAAATCAACTTTTTCAAGTGATTTATCACTTTCTATGTGGAAATATGAAATCCTTTATGAGAAATTATCAAGAAAGATGAAAATTTGAAATGGATTATGAAAGATAAAAGAAGTGATTTCTCAAACACCAACCCTTTTAAGTTTATATTATAACCAAGATTTAATTATGTAAATGTTTTCCTCTAAAGGATTGTATGTAGCATTATTAACTCAAAAGGCTCTAAAAGGTAATGAATTTCTAGTCACTTTTTTTTAGTTAATAACTCCAAGGGTAAAAACTTAAATACCAAGAGGTTAAAAAATAGGCTTTCACAGTTTTCAAATAATTGAAGCTCTTTGTACCATAGCTTCTTAAATGAAGGAACATAGTAATTGTTCTATACCTTGCTATTAGGAACCTAATTAGCCAAAATAAATCATCGGAGAAAAGAGCACATTGGATGACACAACTACAAGAATATGACGTAGATATAAATCCTGCCAAAATGGTTAGAGGAAAAGGATTGTGCAAGCTAGTGGAAAAAAGTAGAGATAGTTAGAATATTGATTAGGGATGGGAAAATGAAGCATTCACATTGAAGAAAGAAATTTCTACATTCCTTCCCCAAAAAAATTATTGTGTTATGAACTAAAGTACTATCTTACTCTTTTTTCTACCCCTATGCATTTTATTCCTAACAAATGGAGATCCCTTAGGCTCAAAGTTCCTTGATACTAGCCTATCAAAGATCCTTTTTCATTGTAGTTTTGATTATGTTCTCCTGATATGTTTTGAAAAGTTTAATTAAAAAAATGTTCTAAAGAATCTACATTATGAAACTACTAGAAGACATTTCAAAGGAGATATTCTTGCCCATAAGATTCTTCATGTTCGTTATTACTGGAAAACCCTATTCAAGGACACACATGCTTCTTTTTTTAAAGTCTGAAGCATGTCAGAAGACTACATGATGAGAAAGGAAACCTATACTCCATATTTATCCATTTGAAATAGAAATACTCTTTCAATAGTGGGGACTGATTATAATTAGGGAAATTAGACTATTTTCTTCCCAAAAACATATGCACGTCCTAACTGCAGGTAAAAAATTTAGAAGATGGACTAAATTAGTGTCCTCAAGCAAGTGAATGAAAATAAAATGATGTTGTTCCTCACTCAAAACATGATCACTAGGTTATGGGTTCCCGACCCATTGGTCATTGATAATTCTACTCACTTCTCTTCTTTGAAGCTCATTAAATTCACACTACAATGGAAAAATAGATTAAATACTCTGCAAAATACTACCCTTAAGGGAATTTTCTAGTTGATTCATCAAATAAAATTTTGATTGATATCCTGAAGAATAATATAACACAACATCAAATAAACTAGAATAGCATGCTTCATTGTGCCCTCTCGGAGAATAGAATCACCCTCAAATCTTCCATTAGTAACTCTCGATTCTTCTTGATCTATGGTTAAGAAATCATTTTTCCCTCAAACATCTAATTTAAATAATTTTAACTATCTCCATCTATTCAAGAAATAGAATTCCCTACCTTGGAGTGACGTATAAATACGTGCTCAAGTTGGAAGAAGAAGAAATGCTAGATTTTTCTTGTTAAAACATATTCTTGCAATTTTTTGTAAAAAAACACTCTAATGGCTTATTAAAGAAAATAACTCTTCAAAAAATGAATATGTATCCTTTTGTCTGGTAATTGGTAGCATTAATGGTTTATGAATCTTGTCTATTTTCATAAACTTATTAATATGACATGCTTTTTCTATAGTAAATTAATCATTATCAATATGGAACATGCTAATAATGATTATAGAATAGATAAATATGTTGAATAATTTTCAATCATTGAATGCTTTATTATTACTCAAGAAAATAATTCCTAATACACCAATTTGAATCCATCAAGTTTATAAATCAACATGCCTAATTTAATAGAATTAAAATTTGGTTATGATAAAACAATATAAGTAGATACAGTGGTAAGGATATAAATCCAATTTCAAAAGGAATAGTATTGACATCTATAGTGGAAAATGGGCCCACATTTCGGTCGAAGATTACCATACCAAATCAGAGTGGGTATTATTGGTTCCTACAGCTGGTTTTTCTCCCTCATTGATGACTAGGACATAGGACTCTTCAACATATCATTATCACCATCACAGCTAGCAACAAAAACATCATTATAATCATTGTCGTAGTCATCATCATCATCATATTCACCATTGTTTTCATCATCATTTTCATCCTCCATGTCATCCTTGCCATCATCATCATCATCATCCTCCTCCTCATCCTCCCTTTCCTCATTATCAATACCATTATCATCATTTCCACCACCACTACCACCACCATGGCACCATCATCATCATCATTTTCATCACTATTACCACTATGATCATCATTAGTAGTATCATCGTCACCATCATCACCATCATCATTGTCGTTATTTTCGTCGTCATAATCATCATCACCATCATCAACATTACCAACACCCTCATTATCATTAGTATCATCATCATCATCATCATAATCATCCTTCTCATCATTTTCATTATCATCATCATCATCCTTATCCTCATTTTCTTCATGAGGATAATCCCATCCATCATCATATCATCATCATCATCGAGGTCATCATCATCATCATCAAGGTCATCATCATCATCATCATCATCATCATCGTAATCATTGTCGTTCTCATCATCATTATCATAATTGTTGCCATTAAGATCACAACCACCACCACCATCATCATCATCCTCAAAATCATTGTTCTCATTGTTGTTAACACTAGAAAATCGTAGAAGCAAAAAAAATTAGAAAATTTCAAGAAGAAGGTACAAATAAAGATTTACAGGGAAGAAATACATTACAAGAGCTGAAAATTTTAATTTTTCTTAACGTCGGCAGGAAAATTGTTTGGAATCCACAGAGGAATCACTAGCCCAGGTCGATGATTGCGGCTTTTTATTCGGTATCCACGAAGAACATCGCAGCTATCCCTCTAATAGTCATGCGGTCTTGAGGATGCAAAATGTCACCATCTGAGACCACTTGGCACACTTGTAGAAAAATATTCCCCCTCAGGATAACCAAGTACAGTCATCATTGAGCCAACTTGAGGCTTTAGTGCAGCACACGAAGGAATCATACCCCCACTCTTGTGTCAACAACCATATTGTACCAAATGAAAGAGGGAAAATTTGAAATTTTTCTATAAAATCCAGCCATGGAAAGAGAAATGGGAGACACTTTGTTATGTTGGCCAAATTTCTCCTCAAAAAACCAACTTGTGTTGTCCAACACTAAGAGGAGTGGAAGGATTTAGTTGTTGGTCATCCAACACCTCAAACCAAGAGAGAAGATTTCACCATGTGTTTGTCAATCTAGCATCCTTTGGGAGGGAAGAGAGGCTTACTGTAAAATTGAGGGGAAGATATGCCCTTGTCTTTGATATTGGAGCTTCATAGCTCAAATGATCCACTACAAGAGATTTAGCATTCTATCTTGTACTAGAAAAAAAACCTAATAAAGGGAGAAATCTCTCCATTTTTGAGTTATTAGTGTGTTTTCTCTATTGAGCGTGTTTCTTGTGCATGTTTTTTTGTTTTTGTTTCTTTGATTATGGAGCATGTTATGTTTCGATTTAACTTAGCTTATTACATGTTGAACTTGTTCCACTAACATTTAACAAAAAAATTTGACCTGTGACTTTCTTGTAAGAAAGCAACCTCCTTATTAAGCATAGTGTATTTCATCCGCTCATGTGCTAAATACACTACCGCATGCATGGTGACTCCACTAGATTCTTTATTTTGAGTTAATGGTTATTAATGAAAGTCCTTTTCCCTACTCAGACTTGCTACAAAACCACTACTGCTTCCTCTCAGCACTTTCAGTAACCCTCAGTTATAAATTTTTCTCAGAGAAGGTGGATTTTTTTCAGTTTTTTCCAACCATGTGTATTCTGTTTAGACAGACATGTGGATATTTGCGCTTGCGGGAAGATAATACACGCGGTAGCTAGTAAGCCAATTTTTCACTTTTTTCTCTCATTTTTTTTCTAGTCGTAAGGTGTTGGAAACCCATAAGAAATTTTCCATCACTGTGTTCTGGTATTTCATGACTCATAAGGACACATATTTGTTAGAGTTTAGCCTAGCAACTAAGTAGTTTAAATTTTAGTTTTTTAGTTGTTGAAAATCACACATAGTTCAAGTAGGGGAAAGTAAGTGGCCTTAAATCCACATTTGTTGTCTGAGAAAAAAAAAATTCCAGTAAAAGATACATAACACATAGAGTAATTATCAAAAGTGTAAGTGGCCCATACATCCACACACCTTTAGCTAATTCTTTTTTTTCAATTTTCTTGTTAGATTAGATCAATTTTTGTTTTAGGATTCGGGACAAGGAGAAAACTGTCGAAAAGAAAGTAAGTAATATATACCACCCTTGCACCTCATGGTGAGCCTGGGTATGCAAATGAATGCTTTCCTAAGAAAATTTTCCATCTCCCTATAGTGAAAACTTAGTGTAACTAGGCAAGGTGTAAGCGGCCCATAATCCGCACATAGTTTATTTTTGCAAGGAACAATCACATATAGCGTAATTAGAAAAGGATTGTAAAGGATAAACACATATACACATATCATAACACTTTTTATTGTACACTCCAAAGTAGACACGAAGCATTGGTAAGAATTGGACCAAAAGGCACCTAGTGTGTTGGGACCTTTCTCCTCTTCTTACAATTGTTTCACCAAGGCACACCCTAAGAAAATTAAGACTCTGTAAAAATAATCACTAATCGAACCCACTAAATTATCCCCACAAGGGCAACAAAATAAATTATAGTTCAGGTTAGGACCATCAGGGGTAGGCATCCAATAAGTCGTCATGGTTATTCTACATTTTGAAACATAGATGTTGACTTTTTATGGAGCTTAAAATTTGTCTAATAGCCCACGGAACAAATACCCGAGTGTTACCATAGACCTGTTTCAAAGGGGGTTAAGCTTAGGCCCAATTCTTGCAGTACATTTTGGGGCTAGTTGGCCCATCTAGTGCTCAGTACTGGCATCTAAATACCAAGAATATCAAGACTCAAACACTCATGTGGGATGATGGTACTTTAGTAGCCAAAACTAGGGCATCCTTCCCTATAGGTGACGGTGTAGGAAGCACAAGATCCTTTTATCATTACCCTGGTCGATTCTTCAGCTGCTGGAAGGCGTCGCTAGTTATTTTGGGATGTTAGCGCCAGTACCCATCAGAAGACATCTTCACAAGGCCCAGTTACATTTGAAAATGTAAGGACGATTAGGTCTATTTAGGATTTTGAGTATCATAAGCAAAACAACCAAACCATATTTTTTGATTGCTTGATCACATAGTGTTAATCTAAAGGAAAACTTGCTCTTATTTTTTCTCTTTTTTTTATGCATGTGATCGTATTTTCTTTCATAAAATCCTCCTTCCCTCAGCAAACCAAAAATATTTCCAATATTAAGCTAGTCGACACCATAATGGACCCAACAAGACCTCTTCGATCTAGGAATTTTCTGGACCTACCCCCATTAGAGGGAGGAGTGCGAGGTTTTTTTCCATTTAGGCGTCAAAGACAACACACCACCACCATTATTAGTTCATCCTTTATCAGGGCATTTGTGATTGGAAACCCCCAAGGGTCACCCAACACCACACCAGTGGAAACCATAACAGGTTTACCACACTCAACTCCTCCCACAACCCCCAGAGGACAGAGGAGTGCTACCCATTCAGGGAGTTAACAGAACATTCAATATGGTACACCACAGGGTAATATTCCCCAAGCACCCCCCATAAATAATTACACCCAGACACCTGTGTTTCCATAGTACACAATGGAAGTCAATACTCAATTACCCTTTTTAGCATCACTAAAATTTCTAGATCTATCAAAGTTAATGAATGACACCATTGCCCATAACCTTAATTTGCCACCCATGCCCATGAAGCTCCCCTTGGATATATCAAAATTATAAGGGAAGCAAGCGAAAGACCCTGGAAATAATATTATGAATTTCCACCTATGGTATTTGTCCAATAGTATAATTGAAGATACTATTCGACTGAGATTATTTCAATGCACCCTAACAGTGCCCACAGAAAAATGGTATGTTGAGAAACCTTCTGCTTCACATGGAACCTTTAGCGCCCTTGCTACCGTGTTCCTCACTTATTTTCATCTACCCATCCACCATGATTCTGGGATGGAATTGCTAACTCATTTTACGCAAACACCGGTCGTCCTTATATCGAACCATCTCCACGAATGGCAGCAAGATCGTAATTTTTGAAAAGCCAAACTCGACGATAGAGTTTTGCTGGACTTGTTTTTTGAAACTCTTGCAGAAGAGATGTCAAAAGATGTGGTGACATAGCGACCTACCTCTGAGGAGGATTCCATTTTCAAATCCCAGCATATCGAACTCATCTACACCCAGTAAGGATATATCTACATGTCCTGTCAAAAACCCCGTTCCTACAAACTTATATAGAATTTTCAGTCTCATCGAATACCACAAACGGTTTGATCAGGGCATTGACCCAAGGTCACCTAGGCAGCAGTATCCAGTACCCAAGATGTTCATATGATTCTACCCAAAACGTGTCGCAACCTATATACCACCAAAGTCAATCTGCACCATTGCAAAATATGACGAATAAGGTGTCACGATATCACCAATACTAGAGAGGCTTGTACCCTCCCTCGCAGGGGACCCAATACTTTCTTAGGAATGTTGATGGAAGAGATCCCAACCAACAATATTACACCAACCAGGGATAGGGAAACCAATATTCCCCTTTCCCCGCACAAAATCCACCACCGCAAAACAATGTATCGATGAATTTAGTGAAACCTTCCCAGGGTCAGCAGCGGCAGGCTTATGGCTAGGAGAATTGTAATAACCCTCTAACACTATGAAATAAGAAGCTTAGGAAACAAAAAAGGGAGACTCTGGACAGGCAGCAATAACCAGCAACACCCTCCACTATCTCATTCTGGGAGAAACCCCAACCAAAATCAAAACTAGGAGCCAAACAAAAACTCCCAAGGGAAAACCAAGAGGTCCAATCTAATGACAAACCATTCTTGTACCATATGTTGTCAGTACGACCATTACACTCACCACTGTCCTGAACCCCTTGAACTGAAAAAAATTTAAGGTAGTCGTGGACAAGGGGGACTTACTCAACAACATGTTGTAATGCAGGAACCTTTCCCCCACCAAGGAGTGTAGTAACACCCAACAACAACCACCCCAAAATGACATCGAAAGCGACAGCCACGAAATTTACATGAATGGAGAAGAAATGTTCTTCAAAACAAGGAATAAGAAATATGACGCCCCTCTGGAAAACAACCCATCAGGTATGACTACGAGTGAATCTAATGCACCATTAACCATATCCAAAGTACCTATAGAGTCCCTTCCAAAAACGGTGAAGGGGACAACTAGGTGTGTACGAACCACTCAAAAGTTGCCCATAACTATAGCATAGTGGATGATTTAGCACAATCACCCACTGCCATTTCAGCCTTAGAAGTCCTAGAATCATGCCCAAAACAACGAAAATCCACTTTCCGCATTAGGAACAATTGACCCTTATGATTCACGCCTAATGGCTTTTGACCTAGACAAAGAAAGCCCCATGATTTCTTCTTTGGTTTCCTTCCAAGTACTGGTGTTAGTCCAGAACATCACCATAGACTGATGCATCATTGACAAAGAAGCATCTACATGCATCATGTCCAAATCCATTTGGGAGAAGTTGGGATCACCTGAACTGAAACCATCTGACATTATGCTTAGAGCATACGACGGTTGGCCTTCAGCCCCCATTGGTCTATATCAAAATGTTCTTGTAAACATGGCCGGAAAGATGGTACTTATAGACATTGAAGTCTTGGATGTGCAACTAGACTAAAATATACTTCTCAAGAGAATTTATATGTATGCATGACTGCAATAGCATCCTCTGTCATTCGGGTGATGATGTTCCCATATGAAGATTGAATCATCACCATCGACCAGCTTAAATACTATGATAAGAAACCCATGATGATTCTCAATTTTGTTTTACCTTACGTAGACACAACTATGAAATCACTTACACAGTATCAAGAATTTTTCCTTGGCCAATTCAAACCATCATCGATCCTAGGATCATTTTTAGGAGATCCCCCTATCATACTAGAGGGAACCCCAGAAATCATGGGGGCACCATGTGCATGATTTTGTCATAAAAAACTGAAACCATCCCGGATAAGGAAACAAGTAGTATGGAGACCAAAGCCACTAGCACAACATTCCTACCCTACGCCATCGCACAAACCCCATTTTAATACCCCCCACCTAGTTTTGTGTCAAAGAAAGTCTTCACAACTATAACATTGCCAAACATGGCTTCCGTAATACCTGTGTGGTATTTGGTCCCACCATCCATGCTAGGAAGTCTTGGCATCACTTCTATAGGGATAACCTAACACCCCTAAGGAAGCAACAGTGGTTAGCGAAACACCCATAGTAGCGCCAGCTAACACGGCCAAGAAACCAACAAAAAAGGGAACAAAATAAAAAAAACAAAAAAATACCTAAGACATTAAAACCTTGCACATTACGTGATATTGTAGGCCATCATACCAATATTTTCCTAGAGTTAGATGAATTAAAAACTCTTCTAAACACAAAAATAAATTTCACGACCTCAAGTTCCCATAAAAAGAAACAAGCCATGAAAAACCAAGGGAACACATTGTGCACCAATCACACATGCACCATATTCGACCGTTATGGGCATTATAACCATCATTTCCCAGAGATGCTATGACATAGGGAAGACCTACAAGCCCTAGAGCAATCTTACCAACATGACCCCTCAGATCCACCAATGCAAATGGACGAGGGAGAGCCTAGAATCATACTGTACCTATGAGAGGAGCCTACATCCTGCTCATACACAGTCACCCCAACAAACCAAAGATAGAAAACGGAGGGCTCTTGGCAGGCCCTAGTTTGCACACTGTGCGACGAGCCTGACCACTTAGTCACACAGTGTCGCGAATTAAGGGTAGTTAGCTATTGGTACAACATCCCTCACATTCCCCAAAGCAAATTAGTTCAACATCGACGACATATGTGTCAGATTTGTCGAAGGAAAAACCACATGCATCATTGTACCCACATCCATCGGTTCAGCTCCATGTTGGATTTCATGCAATGCTTCATCGCTAAAAACTCTGACTTAGTTGGCTCGGACACAAAATCTGTGAACAGTACCACCATGCAAGGGATGGAAGAAATAAGGAACATATTATATGTGTCCGAGGAGAGACAGTCACATGAACGAACACCTCCTCCCCATTATCGCACTCAAGATCATATCCAACTTTACGCACTCTGTGATGAATGAGATCACTTCATCGCTGACTGTGTAGCTCTAGAGCTATTTCAAATATTGTACCTAGTTAACCCTGTATAATACAACAACTTACGAGTACTCCAATATTCATATCGAGTATGTTTAGGCAACAACCTGATTCGTCATTTTACCTATATCCCCTGATTCCGTTGGGCGTTAAATTGTTTACACCAAGCCATAATATGCCTCACCTCAGTAGATGGATCAGATTCGGAATCCGTGGAAAGTTAGACAAATCAAGAAAATGTGAAAACCAGGTCTATTTTCTTCGTGCCAACAGAAAAACGACCAACAAAGGGGCACATCATTACCCCAATTTCCTTCCACAGATAAGCCCAACCTGTGCATTATGAGATGGATGTAACCACTTGATCGCCTAATGCCTGGATTTAAGATCAGTCTGCAAATGGTACCCAATCACTCCAGTAGTCCAAAGGGAATGGAGAACCAAGAAAAAATAGTCTTTTCTGATTTTTCATAACAACCATCAGACTCTACACTGTACTTAAATATCCCAATTTTGACCATTTTTAGACACCATACGCTCATTGGCTACCCAATATCCAATTGTAATTGGTCTAGAACCACAACAGCCTAATGAAAGGAAACCTACCACAAGGCAGCTTGCCCCCCATCATTACCAAAACATGAGGAAGGCTAAGATGACCCATTGTCCTAGTAGAGCCCAAAACCAGCCAAGAACACCATGTGGGTTGTGCAATAGAAATGACCACAGAGTCAATCAATGTCACAAACTCAATAAATTCACTGAAAATCTTCGCATGGTCATCTCCATCCCATAAATAAATCTCTCCAATCAAGAGAATATCACACACTGTTAATTTAGGATTTTCTCACAGTTTCACCATACTATGAATTGCGAATACCTCTGAAGGTTACGAGCAGCAGGGGAAGCGTTGAGTTGAAACTCTCTAAAAGAGGCAGACCAACCAAAACCAAATAATCAGAGATGGCAGAAGCACAAACATGCCCAAGTGCCCAATCATCTCCGAGCATCCACTTCAAGCACAAAGAGTAGTGTTGTTTCTCACACCATCTACTCGATAAGCACCTTGAGACCATGCACCATTTGCATAAGTCATAATCACAAAAGAGAATTGTGCCCCTTAATGGAAACATTTAGGCACCTTTTCACTCAACACATCTTCCAAATCTAGGGAAGTGAGAGTACCCTTTAGTATTCCACGAGAAGAGCGTAAGATTTCTCTCACACAAGCCACCGCAATGGAAATTTCTCCACCATTCAACATCGACAACACACAAGCCACCACAATGGAAATTATTCTACCATTAAACTTTGACAACAAACAACACTACATACGATTCATCTCATCTTGCATGGGAACCATGACTCATGCAGTCTGCTCATTTGTCAACCAGTCTGCACCATGTTGACCTTGTCTGGTTCCACAACATCAGATATGGAATCATAATCATGTCTATCAACCAAGTTATTTTTGGCCCACCTAGGATTCACATATGAATTTGTGTCACCATATTACCCACAGTCTAATGAATAGGTGGAAGTTGTTAACAAAGTGCTCAGAATAATGTTACAGCGTATGGTCAACAACCATAAAATAAACTGGAACCATATTATTTTTTCAACCCTGTGGGCACATCGCACGACAGTTAAAACCTCAACCAAATTTACACCTTTCCAGCTAGTGCATGGAGTAAAATTTTTGATTCCCATCGAACATGAAATCCCCAATTTACACGTAGCCAAAAAACTCCTCGATGATACCCAACCTTTAGAGAAACGGTTGGTACAGTTAGAACTCATCGATGAAAATCGACAAGATTCACTCCAACATAATGAGGCACATAAAAAATAGGTAAAATCATCATTTGACTGTAACATCACCCCTTATTCACTTAGAGAGGAAAAGTTAATCCTCCACTATGATGTTGCAAAAGAGGCCTTAGGACCCATGAAGTTTGAAATGTTATGGAAAGGTCCTTACATCATAAAACATTTCCTTGTCTAGGGAGCATACATCCTATCAGAACCTGACGCTACATGCCTAGCTAACCCTCTCAATGGGCTCTACCTCAAAAAATTTCACCCATAAGGGCAGGAATTCTTAGCCTTAGAGATAAGATGCATGTTGCTTAATTTTCTTGAGATGATCGAAATCATTGAGGACTTGTTCTAAGAAATTCTATAGTGTCACAGATGGATCGTCCCCCCATCCATTATTTTGGACTAGTTTATGGAGCCTCATGATGGTCGCAAAATATAGCAGCAGTCACTTGGGCCATATACTATTCTATCTGATCGACATTCCTCACTAATGGAGTATGTAGCGGATCACCTACCAATAATCATGCAGAATATGATGCAGTCATCAGGCTCTTGAGCGATGCCTCCAACCAAGGCATTTTCCATCTACATGTCTACCTCGATTCCAAGCTAGTGGTTTCACAGTTAAACCAAGATTTTGAAGTATGGAATTCGCAAAAATTTAGGAATTATTTGCATGCAGAATGATTAAGTTGTCAGTTTGATCATATTGCATTCACACATTTACCAAGAAATCAAAACCCAACAACTGATCACATAGCTAATCATATCGTAGACTGGAATGCATCTCGTATAAACCATCATCCATAGAAAAACAAAACATGAAAACATAGATATCCATCATAGGTACATAACATCCATCAATAAAAACAAAAAATTTCCATAGACACATCATAAGAGCCGCAAAAATACACATCTCGCATATATATACAAAACAATATGAGTCATATTGTACAAGCCATGTCCCCAACCATAATGTCAGTTAAAAAATCTATATACATGTCATCAAAATAGGTAAGCATCCTCATAATGGGTGCTTTCCCTCTGGATCCACATCTACACCAGATGCCAACATAGGTGCAGTAGCCAAAACTACAAGTGCCACACGACACAAAGTCGGGTGATGCACCCTCTCTCGAGCCATCAGATTTTCGAGCCATGTATCATCCAAGTCATAAACAAAACCCTGGATCGACATACCTCAGGTCAACCTCTCTAACTGACTCCATGATTTGGCTAAATCTGCTGCATGAGCGTCCGCAGCATGGACCCGAGCCTCAGCAGCAGCTAGCTTCTCCTTGAATTCCGCCGCCCAAGCCTCAGTCGCCTCAGCATGGGAAAGAAGAGCATCATCCACTCTGGTAGCTGCATCACTGCTGACCTCCCCTTAAGGGTCCCCAACACCTCCCTTCCCCCCAACCTTGTCCTGATAGACCCCACCTAGGCCCCTCCTCAACGGTTGATGCCCTACCAAGTGGGCAAGAGGACGCTCCACCAGACCCATGTCTGCAAGAGAAAAAAAAACAATGTCAGTGTCAGCATAAAAGACATATAAATATACACATCATAAAATCCTCAAAAAATGTAGCAAAAAACATCAAAGGTCGCACCTGCTGGTCCCCATGTGTAACCGACAAGAAGAACCATATCCGGGTCCCCCCCAGAAGTCCATCGCCAAGTATGGATAGTCCAGGCCTCAATAGTCTCATGCAAATAGCGACCAACCTCCCCTCCTCCACAACAGGGCATCATGAATGCCCACCGCCACATCAAAGGATCCATAGGAGGACCCAGGGGCACAGGCACAAAAGTTCTGATCATCACCACCCTCAAAAACATAATACAGCATAAGATGCTTGCATAGGTGAAGACCTTAGACCTCCCCTGCAGACCTTCCCCAGCTGTGACACCATGCCATCATAAACATGGAAATCCCAGTCATAGAAGTGACAGGCCTGTAGCCGGTGCAAGACGCAAAAATGAGGACATGATTCCCTATTGGGAGATGATAACCCTATCAAGTGAACTATCATCGCCAAGGCACCCCTCTTAGCTAAATCAGTCACAAATTCTATTCGAACACATCCCTGTGTAAGTGGCTTGGGACCACAATTCTCCTCAACCCAGTAGTTTGTGTTCACCCTCCCAAGGGAGAGTGAGTGTGGAAGAGCCTCCCCTGAGACAATAAACCAGTTAAGAAGTAAAAATCTGTATCTAGACGGATGACGACATCTCTACACCACAACACCATCACTCGTTGTCTCCTGTTCCAGTAACGAACCAGGAAATGAAGAAGACTATCATGTGATCTCAATATATTTTCTCTATAAATTTGAGCAACCTACACTGCACCAAAAACTCTCAAGAATTTGGGTCCTGTGCCATAGTTGCGGGAATATTAGACCAATTGCGCTCACACCACAACATCTTATTATCAAAGACAAACAAAAAAATCAGTGGCTAAAATCAAGAAACCAAAAATTCCAAAAGTTTTGACCATCATCGCGCTTGTGTACAGAACAGATGCGATGACCATGCGTCTGTATTAGATACATATGCATGCATCATCACGCAAAAGCTTCATGAAGCGCGATGACCTCACAGGAAGACTGTTAGGTCCCTATATTACTAGTCTAGTCTCTTATTATGTAAGAGTAGTCCCCCATTATTGTTATTGTTGTACCCCTGTAACCCCCATATTGTTATTATTTTGCCCTTACATTATTATTGTTAGGTCGGCTAGGATTATATTGTGACCCCATGGACTCCTATATATAGAAAGGAGGTTTTTTCATTTGTATCACCCAAGAATTATTCATTTATGTAATTTAAAGGAGGCTACACCCTTGAAGTTGCTTATTTCTAAGGCATCGATCTCTCTTTTCTTCAATTTTTGGAGTTGGTTTCATAACATTTGGTATTGGAGCTTTGGATTCTAGTGTTTTGCTGCTCCAAATAGGTAATCGTGGAATTTTAGCTATAATTTTTTTTTTTCTACGAATGTTTAGAATCGGAAATTCTTACAGAGATAAGCATAAATCCTGAGGAACATCGTGTAAAAATTTCAGATCTTGTTTCGGAATATTTGCGAAGATATGATCTGTGGACGTTAGGGTTTTTACAGGCTCCCAAATGTAATGTAAACAGGTGATCATGGAATTTTCGCTATAACATTTTTTATATGAAGGTTCAGAAGCTGAAATTTTTACAGAGCAAAGATGAAATCCTGAGGAACGTCATGTAAAAATTTCAAATCTTGGTTCACAATATCTCCGGAGATATGATCTGTGGAAGTTAGGGTTTTTCAGGCTCCCGAATTTAACCTAAATAGGTCATCGTGGATTTTTCTCTAAAGCTTTGTTTCTATGAAGTTTCAGAAGCTGAAATTGTTAGGGAGCCAAGCCGAAATCCAGAGTAACTTCGTGTAACAATTTCAAATCTTGGTTCTCAATAGTTTCAGAGATCTGATCTATGGAATTTAAGGTTATTTCAGGCTCCTGAATTTCATCTAAAAGAGATGAATGTGGGAAAATTGTCATAACTCTCTCTCTGGGCATCAAATTTGAATTTTGTAAAACGTGGCCACAATTACATGAACTTTAGTTTTCTGTGTATAAATTTTAGAGCCAAAGGATGAAACAGTGACATGTGGCACACCATACAAGTTCGCTCTACTGAACCAGTCCATAATTTGTTCAATGTGGGAGATTGGGAATAATGTTTCCTTGAAGAATCCAAATTAGGTCACACCTATGGCATTGAAAATAATATTCAGAGGGCTACTATAGGACTGAATTTTAGATATTTACGATCCGAAATCACGGAGACAATTTAGTTTCCATATCGAGCACCTCAAAAGCAAGAAACAAGTGTGTATTTGTTTTCAAATTGCATGTCTTGTTTGAAAAAACAATTTGAAGTGATTCCAAGGGCATATTGAAGAATTTTTATTAGCATTGGGTTCTATAATGGCTCCCAAAAATAATTTCATATTCTTTAAGCCCTCAAAAAGCTATACTATGATGCATTAAGAGGAAGAATTACAGTATGAGATATCAAAATTATGGTACCAAGTGCAACAAATTTCGATCTTACAAAGAGCATTCAAAGATGACATAGATGGTTTAGAAGAAAAAATGAATTCTAAGTTGAACGGTTTGAAGGATCAAATTAAATATAATATGGATAACGAAGTAGTGGAAGATCACGTCGAGCATCAACAACAAGTTCTACAACTCTCAAAGGATAACCTAAATTTGGTGTAGAATCGAATGAAACAATAGGAAGATCAACATCACAACGAAATAAGTTTTGAAGCAGTGACAAAAACAAGAAATCGATGAGTAAAAAATCAATCAATTCAAATATCAACAAGTAGAAGAACTTTCTCGTTCAAAATTCCACATGGGAGGATGAGAATTTTATACAAAAGAATCAAGAAATAATAAAGCGTTGAGGACAACACTATTTTGAAGGAGAGGGGCATGTTAGGTCCCTATATTACTATTCTAGTCCCTTGTTATGTTAAAGTAGCCCCCCTTATTGTTATTGTTGTACCCCTATAACCCCCATATTATTATTATTGTGCCCTTACATTATTATTGTTAGGTCAGCTAGGATTATATTTTGACCACATGGACTCCTATATATAGAAAGGAGATTTTGTCATTTGTATCATCCAATAATTTTTCATTTATGTAATGTAAAGGAGGTTGCCCCATCGAAGTGGCTTATTTCTAAGGCATTGATCTTTCTTTTCTTCTATTTTTGGAGTTGGTTTCATAAAAAAGACTTTATTCTCCGCGAGGTTTGAACAACTCAGCCTTGATCACCCGCTCGGTCGAGGAAAAATATATACAAGAAACTCGTACAAATCACATTTATACAGACCCCCTAGACAAAAAATGACAAAATTGAAAAGTAGGACGTTCAGGGCCCTACCTGACACTGATGACGCAAATCCCGAGTACTTAGACTGATCGTAACAGTAAGAAAGGCTCGGAAGTAAGGACTCATATCTAACCTTAGACTCTCAAACAACACAAATGAATTGAAATGAGCCATATTGGCCAATATATCGCCCTTTTATCATTATTTGACAAACCATAATTGGAGCTTAGAAAGCCCAATTGAAAAACCACAAGAAACATAGTGATCAACACTTCATCACGTTCAAGATAGGCTCCATAAATCCATGCCTCAAAATAAGTCATTTTTTCAGTCACAATAGGTATGCCCTCTCTTATTACTTTCCATTCAACGCTATTTTCAATATGTTTGAATAGAAAAAATGCTTTTACTTGGGGTATTGGTTGCAGGTATTAAAAAAACGCTGAATCACCAGTTGCCCCAACCAATAAAGTTACAAGAGCAGGTATCATTCTACCCCTAGCATGATAGGCTCCCCAAAGAATCTTTACATATCCTAACATCATTTCTCCACAGATATCAACCATAGGTTCCAATCACCTGACCATATTTATCATCACCTCACCTTGCACATGGTGAAAATTCTCGCAGATCGGTAGAACATCACCCTCCATGGAATCCATCACTCATGTAGACCATACACCAAAGGTCTGGATTATGGCCATAAAATCCAAGTCCAAGAAGTAATTCATGTTCACTCATTTGTCATACATCAAGTCAACTTTCGCCCATGTCATGTTAAAACCCATTTCCCGGACTACCATTCTCATCAACAGACCCAATACACACAATCATGTCTCACACTTGGCCTATCACAACACCACCAACATAGCCCATCTGCGACAGTGTTCATCTACTTCATCACCCCTGCACCGAGACCAACCAATGGGGCCCCCACCCTTAGCAAAACACAGTCCTCACACCATAGTGATGGATTATTTTCATGTTTATAGGGGCACTCGTCTTCGTGCTTGCACATCCAAACCCATTATGTATTCTTTTGGGAAGTGTACAATTTTTTTTTAGCAGAGAAATCCCACCCATATATTCACATTTCTCACTTGGTAGCAGTCCCTAATAACCATTGGCTGGAGCTATGCATTCTTTACCACACCCCACCATGACACTCATAACAACCACACACCCACCCTAGATGTCCTACCGACTCTAGGGATTTCCTCACCAGAAATGGTTATGACTGTCGCCACTCGCATTTACAAGCTCCGACCTCGGGCCACTTAAATACCATCAACAATTATAGCCATTTCTCGTCATCATGCCTAAGTTAATCTATCACACCACGCCCTGCTACATTAGAAACCTTGGTCCCTTGCATCAATACTCATTTTGGTTGGTTGGTGCTTCCTTCTTATCGACCACAACAAACATTTTCCAAGAAGGAGGTAGTACCTTGGATGACTCTCCACCTCAATAGGGGCATCCTCGGATGGCACCGTGGAAATCATCATTGCCCATTGAAGTCATTGATCCTCTTGACATTCAACTTCAAGATAAACATTCATGTCAAGATGGTATCGTACTTCATAACCATTTCACTCAGTTATAATTCGTTGAAGACCCATGAATTGATAATCATCTCTTTCAGCAATGCTTACAAGGGAAGGTCCCCCACAATTAAACACCCATGCATACAATGAGCACTTGTTCTAACACAAACATGCCATACCAATATTATGCGTTTGGGTATCACATTCAACCTAATTTTAAAGAAAAAATGCCCATGAGGGCGTCAACAATCATCGTCATCAACCAACAGTAGGTCATTACCACAAAAGTGACCTAAACATAACCTCTAGCTGTCAGATAAGCTTAACTAGTCAAAACTCATGAGCATGGGACATGCCTGCCTCGTAGAAATATTTTATTCATTCTATCTCTTGTATGGTTCCAACAGAGCATGGTGTCATTTTTACTCACGACAAGGGGTCTCCAACCTCATTTTTCAAGCAAGTGACTCTCTCTCTCTCCAAAGGACTACACTGAAAAATAAAATATAATGTATTTTGGTTATGCAGTTCTTCCTAGACCTCATACATTAGGGGGCAACTATTAACACTGGAAATTATTTCAAGAAAAAAAAAATAGAAAAGTTCAAGTAGAAGGTAAAAATAAAGATTTACAGGGAATAAATACATTACAGGAGCTGGAAAAATTAACTTTTCCTAAGGTTAGTAGGAAAATGCTTTGGACTGCACACATGAAGCACTGGCCCTGGGCAATCATTGCGGATTTTTCTTTGATAGTTGCGAAGAACATCGCGACTATCCCTCTAAAATTCGTGCGGTCCTGAGGTTGCGGAATGTAACCATCTGAGACCACTTGGCACACTTGGAGAAAAATATTCTCACTCAAGATAAGCAAGTATAGTCGCCTTTGAGCCACCTTGAGGCTTTAGTGCATCACAAAAAGGAATCATACCCCCACTCTTGTGTCAACATCCATGTTTTACTAAGAGGAGGGAAATTTTGAAATTTTTCTATAAAAGCTAGCCATGGGAAGGGAAATGGGAGACACATTGTTATGCTGGCCAAATTTCTTCTCAACAAACCAAATTGTGTTGTCCAGCAGCAAGAGGATTGAAAGGATTCAATTGTTGGCCATGAGACCTCAATCTCAGAGAGAATATTTCACCATGTGTCCGTCGATCTACCATCCTTTGAGAGGGAAGAGAGTCTTGCTAAAAACTTGAGGGGAAGAGACCCCATTTTCTTAGATAGTGGAGCTTCGTAGCTCGAAGGATCCACTACAAGAGATTTATCATTCTATATTCTACTACCACCAGCACCTAATAAAGGGAGAAAGCTCTCCATTTTTGAGTTATTAGTGTGTTTTCTCTATTGAGCGTGTTTCTTGTGCATGTTGTTTTATTTTTGTTTCTTTGTTTATGTAGCATGTTATCTTTCCATTTAACTTAGCTTATTACATGTTGAAATTGTTCCACTAACATTTGACAAACCACATGTGACTTGCTTGTAGGAAAGCAACCTCCCTATTAATCATAGTGTTTTTCGTCCACCCATGCGTGAAATACACTACCACAGTTTTCATTGTCGTTGTTTCATAATCATCATCCTCACCATTAACATCATCATTTTCATTATCACCATTGTGATTATCATTGTCATTGTCAACAATGTAGATCTATTGTAACCATGAATCTATTGAATTCTAAGAGAGAAAATATCTTGAGGTGCAAACCTCCTAAAGAGTGAAAAAATTGAAGAAATATTTTGCACCTCAAGTAATTCAATCCCTCTTAGAACTTAATAGATCTAGGGTTAATATCAATCCATGCTAGTTACTTATATGTGTGTGTGTATGTGTGTGTTTGTGTGTGTGTGTGTGTGTGTGTTTACCATTTATGAACTCCATGTTGAGCATGGAACAAATTACATCTCCATCATTTTGGGAAAGAGACATGACAAGAATTGAAAACCAAAAATAATTGGAGAAGAGGATTGCTCTTCTCAGTCTTATGAATCAGTTAAATAAGATTACATTGGAAACATTAACATTAAATGGCTACAGTGAGATAGACCTAAAACTGGACTAAGTGAAACTGAACTGGGACACTTGGATGAACAGTTTCAAAACTGAACAGGTGTTTGGAATTAGATTCTCCAACACTCCCCCTTAGTTAAAACCACATAAAAATTTAATTAAGATGCATGTTGGTCTATATCTTAGCTAGACTTACAATTTTAAAAAATGATGTCAACTACATTTAGTTTTCTTCTTCCCTTCTTCCAGATCATGTATCCTCTAAATTGTTTCAGATTTTTCTCTTTGGTGTACCCTTCAAACCTTAGTTTCTTCATTTGCTAGTGTAGGTCTTCTATTGTTCCAAGTTATCTAAGAATTTCCTCAACTTCTTCAAGAAATGACTTGTATGTGAGATGTTGCCACATATTTTCTTCTGTAGTGCGCTTTTCATCATCAATATGTTGCAACATAATATGAGAATAAATTTTTATCTCTTCAAAACTCCAGTACCTGAATATTTCATTAATGTGCTCATCACACATGTTGTCTTTGAAATTCATATCTACAGCTTCTATGTAGACCTCATCTAGACATGGTGTTGCAAGCCATGTCTCAAGAAAATTTAACTCTTCTTCGTAATTGTTTTTTTTATCTGCACATTGGAAATCAATGTTAGAATTAAAAATATTTGCAGAACCATATTGGTTATGTTCTTTTTTCTCGGCAATGAGAGCTTTATCTTGTTGTGCTTCCTTCTCTATCTTTCTCTCTCTGTTTCTTTCTCTTCCATTTCTTTACTAACCTGTGCTGCCGCAAACAGTTTGTCTTCCACTTGGTTTTCAGACTCAAGTGGGATTATCTCACCGAATAACATCATGTCGATATCATGTTTTTTATGCATCATCTGCAACCATTCACCATTAGCCAACAAATATTGATCAAAGTTTACATCAACAATATTAATCACTAGATTTACCATAGCATTGATTGCTTCAATAGAAATTTCACTCTCATCAGCAAGTTTTGTTATTGGGTTCACCAAATCATCATCATCAAGCTCTATTTTTGGAATCACAAATCATCATCAGCAAGCTTTGTTGCTAGAATCATCAAATTTTCATCATCCACATGTGGTTATGTAAAGTGGGGTTCACGAGAATCTATGTGCTCCTTCTCTCTTGCTTTTGCAACTTTTTCACAGACATCATCCCTCTATGGTTGAGCACAGTGGCATTCCACAAACTTTTCAATGCTCCCCCTTGCACCAAAATACCTCTCAAGGGCATCCCATGCCTCCTTGGTTGTCTTGGCATATGAAATCAATGGAAGAATGTTGTCATCCAAATTAAATAATGGATATAGAATTTCAAAATAAGCAAAAAAATCAATTCTAGTGATGTCCTTGTAATCAAATATTTCCAATTTTAATGAAATAGTTAGATTATTTTATGCATGTCAATGAAAATGCATCCTTTTGCCTCTTCACTTCCAGATCTAAAAATATCTCAAACATCTCTTGTTACTTCGACTTTCTTAGCCTCTTGGCTTTTCCCATTTGTTGAGTGTTGGCTCACTACAACTCAACAAGCAATATAAAATGTAGACATCACAACTAACTGCAATAAAAATGGCGTTGCTTCTTGCTTTCACAAAGAAACAAACGTGCAAATGTTCAACAAATACCTTGCTTCCAAATATTCTTTACTAAAACGACACTTTTACAAAGCTTTCACAAAATATCACAATTCCTAGAACCAACTTTAGCAATGTCCCTTTTTAAATCTCCTCTTAAAAAATATCCCTTTTAAAAAAGAACTTTAAAAAACAATTCCATGGATTTTTCTTTAACATAAAATTCAAAAAAATCCATTAAAAAAGATTACATGAACCCTTTAATAATACCACCCCCATTCAAATATTATATAAGCCCTTTTTCTCAAACAAATAATGGTCCCATGTTGTTTTGTTTTTAAAAAAATTGCTTACGCATATGCCAAAATACTTATATCCAAATTGCCTTATGTAAAACAAATTGCCTCACAGACATTCCAAGGAGATTCACGACTAAAGAGGCATAGACTTTTTCTTTTAAAATGAAGACGCGTCCCTTCATACCTTTTTATAATTTTATCACTTAACGCAACCTTTAGTGCTACTAGCCTGTGTGTGGTTGAAATTAAGTAATGTGAACTAATGCGTTTCGTTGCAATGGACTCAAGCGTTAGTAACGCTTTGGACTAACGCGGAAGATCCATACTTCTAGGCCTGCGGTATAACACTCTTCTTTGATTTCCTGGAGTGTATTATCCTAGCTGCAGTTCAATTTTTTTTTAATCTTGGCCCTTTTCTAGAATTGGCTTTCTCTCGGCTGCTTTTTCGTGGGAAATTTTTTCTTCAAACTTTTGTTGCTTCTTGGCATGAACTTTTTTTCTTCAAACTTCTGCTGCTCTCTCAAAGAGTAGTTTTTTTTTCTTCTGCTATTCCAACTTCGCTCAAATTGTTTCTCTTTCAGAGAATCTTATGCAAACTAGTTTTGATACTATGAAAATAATTGAAAACCAAAATGAAGTGGAGGAGAGGATTTCTCTTTTTAGTATTAGAAATCAGTTAATTAGGATTACATTGGAAACATCAACTTTAAATGACTACAATGGGACAAAACTAAAACTGGACTAAGTGAAATTGCTTCATGTTGAACACGAAAGGAATTGTACATTTCCTTCATTTTGAGCAATACACCAATGAAGTATTTCGAGAATAGATTTTGTCATGACACTTTGTCTTTTCATTGTTTAAATTTCAATTTTGAATACATAAGTTGATTGAGAACCATAAAAAACCCATTGGGAAATTCAGATTGTGTAGAGTACACAATTTAAACTTGCAATTCCAACAAATTGTTACTATATTTTAGACGAAAGACGAATGATATACCTAGAAAAAGAAAACGATGTAAATGGTCAAACTACCCAAAAATTTCTAGCCATGAGACTTTTTTTATTCTCAATTGTTTTATAGAGTACATACACAATTGATATTTGAAATATTTTACTCAGCCCTTAAAACATTTTATTTATGACCCACATTATGGTCATTCATTTTTTTTGTTAAATAAATTTAAAAATACACTTCATGTGGATATTGAAAAGTATCTCTCATTCCATATATATGGAAGATAATATTTCGATGATAATGAAATTTTTTTTTTGGTGATTGAAACTTTTATTATTATTAATATTTTTTAATTTTATATTAAGAATCAATGAACTAAATAATCTCCATTAAGTAATTGAAATTCTTTATTTTTAATTACTTTTTTTCTCTATATATTAAATTAATATAAAACTAGTATGTTTTTCTTTCTCTATTTATGTATAGACATATATGAAGGTGATACTGAAATATTTTAATTAATATGGATACTCAATTTTTCTATTTACACCATATGTTCAAAAAACTTCTTAAAATAAAAGACTTATGCATGTTCTTCACATTGTAGTGAAATTACAATTTTTTTTTTAAATTTTAATTACTTTATTTCTCTATAGAAGGTTGATATAAGATTATGTAACTTGATATTAACATAGAAATGTTTTATTTATGAGTGAAAAGTGTTTTAATATTAATATTTTTCTTTAAATAGCACATGCCAACTCTATGTTAAGCATGGAAGAAATTACAAAAGAAAAAGAAGATAACTAAACATCTTTGTCATATCATGTTATAGAATATGTCTCTCATCTCATTTATCATCACCATCATCATCGTTCTTGTCCTCTTCCCTCTCATTATGAGTGTCATCCTCGTCATCATCATCATTGTCGCCAATAACATCATGGTCATTGTTGTCATCGCCATTATCATTTTTTTCTCAGCACCACCATGACCACCACCTCCATTGTTATAGCCCTAAAAACCACCTCGAAGGGTCAAGAAGACAAGCACAAACTTTTCTAAGTTAGAAGATCTAAATGTGATTGATGACACATTAGAAAATGGTTCTTTGAGCGATCAATGCCCTTGCCTAGTGGTGGGGACCGAACCAAACGGCCTAGCAACACTCCTTCCTAGTTGTGGGGATAGAACTAGTAGCCCATCATTGCTCTCTCTACACTAAAGCTATGAAACAATGCAAAAGTTCAACTCAGATAAGCTTGAATTCTTTTGAGTTTAACTAGCTTGATTAAAATAATTATTAATTTGGTCAAACTTAATCATCACCTATGATAAGGTCAAAAAAGTTCTAGGTTCAATAACGGCCAATCATGAAGAAAATCTATATAAACAAAACTCTTCACTAGCCACCAAAAGAATAAATGAAATAATGAGAAAATGTTGCCAAAGTTGTGATTGCACAAGTAAGCACACCATTGGGCAGAGAGGTTAGCAAGTAGATCAAAGGAAAAGGTAAACACACCAATGGGCATAGAGGGTAGGAAACATATCAAAGGCAGAGGCTTGTAGAACACAACGATGTACACTAATTCAATTCAAGAGCTATAATAATAAAATATTATCCCCATATTCATCTCTCATATTGTTTGGTATATTATGTAACTCATGTATTATGTTTTGCACTAATATTATTTTGCACGAAGATTGGATTGGTTTCCCTTTTTGTGTGAAGGTCACTTAGAAGATCAAGGAGCAAAAATCTAGAGGAGAACTTACTAAAACTAGCATCACCAAATAGAGATAGGATTCTTTAGTGAAGAGGTATGTTCAATATTTTCTTCTTGTAATATGAACTGCTTGGGATTTTAGGCTAAATATCCCCTTAAACACCCACCCTTTACTAATGACCCAAATAATACTTCAAATCTAAAATATGTGTGCTAGTTTTATGTATATTAATAAACAAAGCATATCCTATGCCTCTCTGCAATGAAAATATCAAAGTAGCTCACGGTCATTTCATATCGGTAAGCTCCGCAATAAGGAAGGAAAAGAGGAGCTCAAGTTTGTTAAGTTGGAACGCAGAAGAACCATTTCTCTGCTCACCTATGTGTATACTGTAAAGCATATAGAGACACATCTATAACCGAAAAGTTTAATGAACAGAGCTAGAATGATTAGGTGAGGGTAAGCCTAAACTGGAGTTCTCGTGATTCAAATCCGCAAAATACAACCATTGGGTCGACCATCTTGTGAAGTTTCTCTTTTGATTTGTATACGCGGACGTTTTAACTTTTAAGCAAATTGTGATGTGAACTTCACAAGGAAACTCGGGCAAAGAAGGGAAAATGACAAAGGAGGGAAGTTAATTTTTTTTGTGCTCAAAAATCTTGGGCTAGGCACCAACAAGTTTGTATATTATTTGTGTATATTTGAAGGTTAAGGACTGAGATATATGGTGGAATTAAAACGTATGAAAATTGTAGAGCGGGGTTTCCAAAAGATATTGCAAAAGGACATCCTTAACCAACACATATAAAATCGATATGATAATCGAGAAATTGAAGCACCTTGAAAAGACCTCACCAGAGTACATAAAATCCACAGGAAATACAGAATACAATCATGGATCTCTTTGAACCTGACGATGGGTTATTAAAAGAGAAACAAACCAACTAATTTATAGAGAAGATTAGCTATTCAGAAATACATATATCCACTGTTCTTATTAATCTGATCACCAATTCAAGACCCGGCAAGAAGCTGCGTAAACAACTTTGCCAACATACCCGGTGAAGTCAGCTGCGGAAGATGGCCATCTGTGTCAAGCATGTGCAGTGAATTCTTTTCTTCTCCAAGGTTGCATTGCATGTAATATGGCACGCTCAGTGGAACTGCTATGTCCTTCCTGGTCTGGATGATGTTACAGGGGGTCTTTACATAGCATAATACGTTTCTAACATCACTCTGGAAGATAGTTTTGGCCACCACCAGTGCGATTTCAGGCTTCATATTCAACATTTTACTACTGAATTCCTTTACCAGAGAGGGTTCATCCACACCAATTAATAGAGGGACAAAGCCTGAAACCCATGCTGAATAGTTGGATTTCATTGCACTGAAAATGCCATCGATGTCTCCACGTTCGAATCCTCCCTCATAGGGTTCATCGTTTAAATACCTAAAGAAAGAACAACAACACAAGTGTGCATAAGCTGAACCCAAAAAGAGCAGAGGAATATTTAAGGGGATTTAAGCTTAAATAATTGTACTTATGCTTTCTTACCTTGGGGAACCACATAGTAATAGTAATCTTTCAAACAATCCTGGATTTCTGATGGAGGCAAGACAACCCACCATAGCAGAAACTGAATGACCTACGTACACGCACTTATCTACTTTAAGTTCATCTAAAATTGCGAGGAGGTCATCCGCATAAGCAGAGAGTGAATCGGTATATCGATCGAAGTCGAAATGATCCGGATTAACACTGCCAGAGAATACCATATCGAATACTATGACCCTGAAATCAGGCACTAGGTATGGCAGAATATATTTCCACATTGATTGGTCACCTCCAAAGCCGTGTGAGAGAACTAATATCCGCTTGCCACAGCCATAAACTTTCACGTTCAGAGCTTCTATCAGTTCATGAGATTCTAACTTCACCATTTTTGAAGGGCAGGGATTCAATCCCTTCTTACCTGGGAGGCTATGCAGATAACTATAATCGAATTGTGTGTAAAGTTCTGCGATTGTGGCTCAATCTAATTCATATAGCTTCCCTGCAAACAACACACAATATTTTAAGAAATTCTTTTCTGGTTCACAAGCGGAGGCAACAGCAAATTAGGACTATACAGACGACCCGTCTTTTAGAGCAGACATTTAAATTGTAAAGTTGCTATTACATGGGGAATATAGGTATTAATAAACGATCCGATGAGACTTAGATTTCTGGTTGGAGTAGATGGGATTATTCAAATAATATGGTGTCTTGTGTTAAGATAATTTTAGTTGACAATGATTGGTTTATGTCAGTCGTTTCCAATCTTTACATCATGTTCACTGAATAAAAATAAAGTGATATCCAATTAAAATGTAAAGTCAATCAGCCCGTTACTGCATGGGGATTAATAGTCAGCTACATAAGAGCACACTAGTTAGAGCAACATTTATCCAGTTTTCTGTGGAGTTAATGGAAGAACTGTATATGTTAATTGTTGATTTAAGAAAGTAGATGATCTATGTTAATGGTTGGATATAAGTAAGTAGATGATTTAACTGTGAGTATATTGAGCCCCTATTCCAATCAGCTGATAATTCTTGCTCCAATATATATGTAACCACTGGGTTATTAATGGATATGTGTCACTCATCAAATTTCACCAAATACATTTTCGAACAGGTGACATATAACCTAACTCTTACCCACATATATAAAGTCAGTTTTATTTCTGGACCATAAACTTAAACTTTAAATCTAACAGTAAACCTATACTGCCTCACCCATTTAATTTCCTTATATCCCCACATATATAGACTACTACTAAGTCATTAATGGTGGGGCGGTATATGCCACCCGTCCCATTTCACCTAATACATTATCCAATACTCCCCAGTGACATTTCACCAAGTACATTATCCAATACTGCCCGGCCCAATATCTGCCAGCACATTTCTTTTGCATCTTATCCATTAAATAAGAATAAACGGATAAGAATAAGGTGATCCAAATAAGATGTAAAGTATGTCAGCCCATTATTATCTTACTGCATGGTGATTAATTTTTAACTACATAGGAGCACATTAGTCATACATATTTATGTCAATCATTGCCAGGGCGTGCAATTCGTTGAATGCGTGACAACGCTTTTGAAGTGAGCCAGGCCGTAATTGTGGGTGACATTCATGTGCAGGTTTCTTTTATTGAATAATAACGCAGCTTTTCGGGCAAAAATTTGGGAAGTTGTCAACAGAGTTCGTGAAATAGCTCAGATGGCAGAAAATTGCTGGAATTTGGTCAACTAAAACTCGAAAAATCAGGTGCTTGGAGTGTTTAGAATTCATTTTTGATGCTGGAAATGGATTCAGCACTATTTAAAACCCTTAGGGCACTTAAAATATTTAGGTTTAACAGATTCTAGGCAAATTTTTGCCAAATTTTCTAAAAATCATTACCGGATTCTGAGTGAAAACGCAGCCTTTTTAAACTATGCGAAAAGTTAGAGACAAATTTGCACTATGTTTTGATTGATGGAGTTAAACGATAAAGAAGAGCGTACAACCACAAACGAATCAATCATGACAAGTTACTCGAGTTGTTCTCAATGTCGTGTACCAAATACATGTTTACACGAATAACAATGCTTGTTTTTTCTCCCAAAAGATAAAGAGATGCATTGTTTGATTGAAAAGAGTTGCGTAGGTCGTCATGCTTCTATTGTGTGCTCCTTAGCTTTCCCACTATATTTGGAATAGGATGTCTTTGTCTTACTGTTGGTTCTCATATGAGTGTCGTTACTAACTTTGAATTTTGGAATCGGAAGTTATTTAAGCATTGAATTTGATGGAAGAAATTGATGAAGAGGAGGGGATACGCCCACATATCATGATATTTGGCCCACTTGAAACTTTTGGCATTGAAAGTTTGTTGTAATCTTTGAAATGTTGTTTCGTGGAAGGAATTGAATAAAGAGGAGAGAGGCGTTTAAATCATGACAATTGACTAGGATGCGTCCAAATTTGACTTTTTTCTGTTTACTAGTAGCTACATCTTTAGACATCAATGCTTTGAATTTTTTCACCACCCAAATTATTAACCCTAGGTTTATAGGTATTTAATTGTCTCCTCCTTAGGGTTGCCACAAGGATCAAGAAAGATGGCAAACATATTCTGTTGGCATGTGCGTCCTTCCATCTCAAATGGAACTGGCGTTTTTTTTTTTATGAAAAATAATTACTTTTAGCTTTGCCACTCGTGAGTAAACATTTGATCTTGATTGCTCGCTTGGGCTTTAAGCGGAGTAGATGGCAGTTAGTTCGTTAGTAAGAAAGAGCAAAACAATATTTTTGAAGCTATAGTTTTATTAATGCACAGGGTATAGTTTTATTAATGCACAGGGTAGTAGGTAATTCTAATTATTCAAGAATGACATGTTTTTGGAATAAACCAATTTAATTCTATTTTAATTCAGGATTGGTTAGTTATTGACACGGCTTGCGCTCTTTTGCACTAATTCTCTCTCTAGAAGAAAGTGACTTAAAATGGTAATTATTCAAGAAAGACATGTTTTGGAATAAACTAATTTAATTCTATTGGTCAACAACAATGGCTCTTTACGCACCATACGACTGAGTCTCGAAATTTGAGCATAGAAGACTACGACTGAGAAGAAGAAACTATGCATTCACATTTATCAAAAGAACATGCAGTAAGAAAGCACCTCATGCTTTCGTAAACAGCCTCTACCACGACCTCTATCAGAACCTTCTACTGCCTTCACCAACAGCTCTCTAGGCTCAGTGTTCACAACCTCCACGTAGGCTCAACCACCCTGATGTCGCGCTGGGCCAAGTTCTGGAAAAATTCGTAAGGCTCTCACTAGATCAACGCTTTTCTCCCACAAGTCCGTGCTTATCGGGTCGTTCCTTCCTCATGGGTACGCTCTGTTCGGCGCCACGGTGCCATAACAAATCGAGCTGATCACGCTGCAGCTTCCACTTGAAAGCTTGTCTAACGGTTGAAATGTATACTTCATCAAGTGAATCGTTCATGAAAAAAAAAACTTTATGTTCACCACATGTCCCGTAACTCCTCCAAATCTATTTTGTTTCCGGTTTATCGAATCTAGAAATCACAAATCTACAAGGCCTCAAATTAATAAAAAAACTCGGATTATGATCCAGCAGACTCTAATACTCCTTGGGCAGCCAAGGACTTCAATCCTCACACACTCATATCTCTACACACAGCATGTGTCCACTTAGCTTCGACCTAAAGCTCACAATACATGTTAAAACCCAATATTGTATTAACTAAATGGCTCTTCAGGTGAGATATCTTTTCAGGTGAGATACCTAGAGAGTGCCCAAGCACTCCACACAATGCACTGATTATTCAATCAGTCAGAAAAACCTCATACATATGGGCTTTCACACTAACAAAGTGGTTTCAACCACTGCCTAGATAGTAGGATCTAAGACCTAATCTTAGAGTCTCAATCCTATCCAAATAGCTAAGTCTAGCTTTCTCCATTAATTCCAACAGATTGAGCTTGAATAGTCATACCATAGTTTGAGCACTAAACATGGGTTTTGATAAATATAGTGGTTTATTTTGAACATTGCATCTGTGTCTTCAAGATTTGCAAGTAAATCACTCATTACATAGGCAAGACACACTTCTTACATTTTGTAGCCTCTTTCTATAAGTAATTGATCCAATAAATTCAGTTGGATACATGGAGTTTGGAACTACTAAAACGTTGACCAAGTCCCTATGTGAAAATTATCCATTTTAATATTTTTGAAGGAATACAATTTCCCTTCCTTTCGTTCATTTTATAACAAGTCCTAGTGATCCTTCACTTACACATACAAAACGTAGAAATGTGAGGTTAGCATTCTCAATTATGGTTTGCAAAGCCATGGTCCATCCAAATATTCCATCGATGAGGGATGATTACATAATATTTTCCTTGGAAAAGCATACCAACCCAATTAATTATATCAATGTTATTGATTAGTTATGCACTAGAAATGTCTTTTTTATATACTTTATATAAGGGCAAAGAACACATGGCATAGTTTAATAAGTATGCCACGCACAAATGGTAGGAGGAATTCATATATTTTGCTCCAGAATTTTCGTTTGAAAAATATTGTGGAATTTGACAAACATGTATTAATTCTAGTCTATACCCATATGGAAATAAGAAAAAAAATGGTTGTTTTTAAATTATGAAAATAGATAAGTATTGAAAAATATGTAATTGAATTATTATATATATATTATAAATATTTGAATAGTAAAAAGTGGAAAGTTTATTTTTTATGAAGTTAAAATCAAATTTGATAATATATAATTATTAATTTACAAATTAATAAGTGTATGGTAATTGTTAAAAAATTTAACAAATATAAATTAAATTACAAATAGCACTATTATTAAATCTTAATATTAATAAAAATTGTAATTTTAAAATTTAAATTTATTATATTTATAATTATTATATTATTTAAGGAATAAGTTTCCATTTTTGGAGTCGAGACTAGAATCCATCATTTGCAGAAATCTTGACGAAAAAAAAGAGAGAAGAGGTGCAAATAAATGATGGCAGGGCCATACCCTTGCCCTTATCTGAGGATCTTTTATGCTCTTGCCTCCTTAACATGCCATCAGGTTTTGTCATTTACACTTCTTAAAATGTTGGTTACAGGTTGCATTCGACCATATCATTCGGTATCCTTTGATCAACACACAGTCAGCGCTCTTATTGAAACTGATAATGGTGGGTTTAGATCATCTCTTTGCTAAGTATGACACCATGCTGCTCCAATCTTTCATACTAGCTCTCAACGTCCACTATGTGACTTCATCACGCTTTAGAATTTTGTGATCCCTCGCCTTCCTTCTTTCCTGGACTACTATTATACGACTTCGGTCTTTTCCTCTTTAAAGACTACACCTCTGATTTTTTTGGCATTGTCTTTGTTTCTGACTAGATTTGTGCAAGCGAAATTGTCTCCTTTTATTTTTATCATTGATATATAATGATCAATGATCAAATTCTCCTGAGATAAATGCATTATTGTAGAGTCTATTCATCATATCTCCAAGTCTTATCCATATTTTCCATTCTCTATCTTGTTGATTTAATACACGAAATTACACATAATCAGGGAAATATCAGAAATATTACAAAATCTAATCTCACAGGCATAGATACCAAACATATAATTAAGTATAAGTTCACACACATGGGAACGCATAAAATATAAAATATAAATATATTCAATTCTATCACTCAGTCATTACAATCAAGGTGTTTGGCTGGCCCAATTCTTCCTCAATTGGTTTCCTCCCATTCACAATAGAATTAGAATTTATAAAAATATGCATCGGAGTGGATCATTTGAAATCCACCATTCTCCCTATATACCTCTTAACGCTTCTCTACGATCCCTTGAGGATCTCAACAATTTGTCAACAAGGCAGATTACGTGGCACTTCAAAAGTCCGAACATGGACTTCTTTAAGTTCGAATTACAAACATAGGAGGCCACAATGGTCTAACATGATTTTCTTTTGCCGACCTCTTTAAAATGCCTGAAAATTTATAATTTTGTAATAATGATAACAATAAGGATTGTATCATAGTACATTCGTTCTAATATTTCCAATATATTTCTATAGCATGATTCCTCCTCCATTTGGACATCTCTCTCTGCCTGTAGGCCTACAATGAAATCCTTTTTAACGGATTGAGCCTAATTCTCACTAATAGAAAACCCTACAGACTTGAAGTCAGTCTTTTAATCAGAACAAATGTTTCTAAAAATAGGAATACTAACCTATCATATCTATAACTCTTCAGATTGATTACTATATACATGGGATATGTTCCCATATTTTCTTTTGATATGCAATTCCCTTTGATCGTATCTACGGGTGTCTCACGTTGTTAAAGTTAGACCGAGTACTTTCACCATTGTTTTATGTGTTATCTGGAATATCTTGCCATGATTGAGGAAAGACATCAGCATAACGACCCTTTGTTCATCCAAACCTATGTGCTCGTTCTCCAGCATGACACCTTGATGTATGAGAATTGTGGAGGTGAGAACAGGAACCAAACTGTTGGAAAAAGAACAAGAACTAAACTACGGGAACAGGAACCAAATCATGGATGAAGACCAAAACTGTTGGAATGGGAACCCTCTTTCGTAAATACATTTTACCGGCTAGGTCAATATAGAAAATTGTAGTTTTACTCTCCTTCAACAGACTCCCAAAGTAGAATGAAAAAAATACCACCTGGTCATGTGTCTCCATTCTCTATCTTCCTGGATCCTAGACTTTTCACTATAGTGCTCCACTGTCCTTGCCTTCATCATTCTTTATATTCAATTCAACTTTGCAATGGTTTGTAAGCTTCATTCTACATTATCTTTTCTTGGGAACTTGCATCGATTCCCATAGTTCCTATATTTTATCTTGCAATTCTTCATTCTGCTGCAAATAATCTTCATTCTCATTACTTTGCCACTGCACTTTGCTTTCACTCTCAGGGATATAAACACCTTGGTAACCTTTCATACTTTCACTTTCAAGTTGTTGGTTGCTCTCTCCATTTTTCTTTTCTTCTATCACCCATACATCCTTAATGTTATTGAAGACATCTCCCTCTGCAATATTCATTTGTTGCTTCTTATCTTCAAATTTACTCCTAAGAAGTAAATTACCTTTCAGCTAACTAATTGCAGTAACAGATTCACCCTTCACTTCTCCTATGCTAGCCAGGCATTAGGAAATTGGAAACTAACATATATCTTTGTCTCAATCAAAGCTTGAGACACTTCTTCATCACGGTCTGCAATCACATCCTCGTACTCATATTTCTCAAGCAAATATTCCAGCAACTCCTCTTCTACTTGATAATCTTCAAGTACTTCATCAGAATGTTGCTCATCATCTTCCACATGTATTTCTTCTTCCTAGAAAACCTTCAGTAGTTTCCCTTCATCTCCTCGACTAAGTCTGGTAGTCAAATCAGCTTTGTTCAGTTCTAAAACTGACTTTTCTTCAGTATGAGTCATATATGCCCCATCTTCCTCTTCATTACTATTCTTCTCTTTGTCACTGTTACGTGACACTTCCATCTGTCCTTCTGGGCTGACTGAATCTTTCTCATTCACATATCTACCTATGCATTCTTCAAGAAGCCTCATTTCTTTATCAAAATTACTAAAAATTAAATCATTTACCTGAGGTCTCAATCCATGGTTTGACTCAGACTCCCTTAACAGATTTTCTAACAATAAAATCTCTCTGTCAGCTCCCTCAAGAATTACATTTGTATGCTTGATATCTTCCTTCTCTTCTGCTTGCTTTTGGCAACCAATATAATCCAAACTCCCTCTCCTCACAGCTCTAGCAGTATGCTGAAAAGCAATATCTTCCTTCAACTATGTATGAGCTTCCTCATGAGACCTAACTGTCTCATCCTTCTTCTTTAAAACAGAATTCAGATTTTGTCTCTCTTATTCCTTTTCTTTGAAAATACCCAAAGATTGTCCATCATCATGTATTACACTTGCAAACATACACAAATTGTTAATTTCAAAATCATAAGGCTCGCATGTTGGGAAAAATATGGAGAGGCTAGGGGGTGAATCAATATTTAAAACTCGCAATACTTTTATTTACTTTACTGATTTCTATACGTGGCTTTAAATAATCCAACTAGCATATGCATATTACTTTCTTTAAGGAACCTTGTGTATTCCCAATCAAATTATTATTCAGATAAACTTTGAGAAACTTTACTTAGCCCAATGCATCATTTATTCATCAAACATTTAGTAATTAGTAAGCATGTGTAGTAAGAATAGAATAAATCATCACACATAAGAAACAAACATGAACACTAGGATTTAATGTGGAAACAAAAGTCGAGAGAAAACCACTGTTGTTGTCTTCTCTTTCTTCAATATTTATTACATAGAAAATTGATTAAAATATCTACTAACATAGACTCATTCCAACATGTAGGCACCCACCTGTATAAGGATACAACCTTCTCTCGTTCTTTAGCTACTACTGGAAGGGAGATACAACCCCCTACTCTCATTTACCAACCACTACTGGAAGGGAGCAACAACACCCTGATTTGATCACCAGCTCCTACTGGCAGGAAGTTTCAACTTCCACACTTAAGGCTTTGACCCTCAGAACCAATACAGACCACATTTCATACATTTTCACGCTGGATCCAACAGTTTTTAATTCAACACAACTTTTAGATCAATTGAAACAACCATCAACCAAATTCGAACAAAATAATGAGATCACTATAACCAGACCACGGAACTAAACCTAGACTTCTCCATCAACACACAAAATCAACTGCAATCCTGATCATTAATAAGAAAAATTTATATGCTACTTTACTTATGACAACCCGTATGTATACACGATTTTCTATGGAGAAAAATGTGTATATATCTTAATATACTAAAATTATAGTTATAACCAGAATCAGAATAGATCAAAGATCTTTAGACATATTTTTCTAGTTTTACAAAGCCCTCGTATAGTCAAGAGCATCCATCATTTTCAATCAACGAATCACTAATATTTATACACAATCAACTAGCAGCATAATAAATATTCAAACAACCCACATCTATAATAAGACATCATTGACAGAGAATAGAAATACAACAAAACTGATCAAATATTTCCTTCAGCATTCTTCAGTAAAACCCTGGATTTCATACGTTCCTTCCATAAGACAGATCCACAATTGTACGCACTTCTTCCAAAACCAACTTGCCTATAGATTTCACTGAATGTATACGTGCCTTTGTTGAGCCAAGTCTACGGGTATACGCACCTTCCATGTGATGAACCAGCGTATAGATCTTTAATTAATTGAGTACTGCGCAACATTTCAGAATAACACACTTACTCATATCATACCCTTTAATTCAATAAACTTGCGCCAGACCATAGATCTAAACAACTCATAAAAAGATCATGCAAATACATAGTCATTTCAGGTCTAGAGAGCTTGATCCATCATTGTATTCATTAGTGCATCATAACATCAGATCTATTTATTGATTATAGCCCATTCCATGCAGATATACTTCAGATCGAGGTATTCATTCCATTCACATTCATATGCACACTTAGCACTATGATCTTCACCTCCTTATATAGTTTGAGCCTTAGCCAATACCATGAGCCAAAACCACACAAGTGTTAATGGTATTCTTAAACAGGATTAAATAACCGTTATTACACTCAATACTGTGGGTTAATACCATGGTAAGGACCCTTGGTATTATATAATTAGTGCACAAGATCATATGCGACTTTGCCTTTACGAACTTGCGTATAGTTCCTCAAATATGTAATTTTTCCATCTTGTGATTATGATATATAAAGCTTTTGTCCCATCATTTTGACATTCTGTTCCATCACTTTGCCACCTCTAATCTTATTGAGAACTAATATACTTGGTCTTTTACAAGTGGGTTGCCATTAAGGACAACACATGCAATCATTATGCCAACAATGTCTCTCTTTGGACTTGATGGAAAACGTGTTGGTGTTTGATCAGCACAACCTATAGACACATCAACATAAGAATTATTCAAATACAAAATTACTCTCCCCATTTGAAATCAAGGGTAAAGGGTGGAACAATTCTGAAACAAGGTTTCTCTTTCCTTGTAGATACAAATGAAACGAAAGATCGGGGCTTATACATGAAGGGCATATTTTTCTACCTTTTAGCTTGTGAGCTCCCCTTGAGTTCCATTTTTTGTCTGGGTTTTCTACACCATAAAGAGAGAGATATATTAGATATGAAGCATTGAGGACATACAAGAACCCATCCCATTGAGGGCGACTGGTAACATCTTTCTATTTTCCCTTCCCAGCTGTCATAAATACAAAAATTCTTTAAAAACATCATTGTCTTGTCCATTGGATGCATGGAGCAACTCTTGCTTTTATTTGATGCTTAATGTCTTTAAATGCATAAATAAGGATTTATGTATCATTTATTCTGATCACTAACTGCAGATCTAAGGAAATGGAAAACCATATTTGATGTTAGGGTTGTTTTTTATACACAACTAAAGTGATATTTTTTCATATGCTTGCGATTGTAATTCACACTAACAACTGGCGAGTCCATAAGGGTTTATAATTACGATCGTTGTCATTTTTTAGATCCCTGCATGACCAGCTACTTCAACCCCTAGGGTTTTTCTTCAGCTTCTTATTTTTCATTTCTTGATGTTGTTTTTAACCTTTAAAACCTTAGAATAGTAAAAATTCTTACTTCCGTGTGTTTCTGGGCCTATTGCGCAGGTGACAGGTATCAGCCGCAGCTGAGACGACACTTTTTTCTGAAACCTTCTCTCGAGAGAGCCGGAAGTGCAGGTCACATTTTTTGTGTCAAAACCTATGATCTCAACCTTTAGGACACAGAAAAAAGCCTCAAAATTACGACCTCAGCCGGAAACAGGTCAAGAACTGCAACCTGTACTTTTTGCGGGAATTTTTCTATGATTTTTCTGGGTTTGTCTGGGCTACTAATCAGGGTTATTTGACCTCCCTCCCCATCCTTCTTTGACCTGTACTTTCTTATTTTTACTCATTGAAGTAGGAACCAAGCCCCCTAGGGCTTCAGTACGCTTCCACCTTTTTAGGAGTTTAGTTGAAGCAGGTGTTCTAAGATTTCAGTGTGTTCAACCATTTTTCAAATCTGAACCTATACTTTTAGATCCATTTCAGTTCGGTTATTCATCCATCCAAAAAACCTCCTTTCAGTTTTGTTTGGTCCTCCTTTAGGGTCCCCTCCATTTTTCTTTAGTTTTTAGTGTTTCACCACCTTTTTTTTTGCAGCATTTTTCCCTCTGGCTTTTTGTTTTTTTCTGCACATATTTCCTATGGATCTAACCTCTATATCCATGTCCCTCCTGACTTTAGATCCATTGGAAACTTTAAGTGTTTTTACTAGATTTCTCCCACCCATAGACTAGTTTTTGGGAAGCCCTCCTCCTTGGGTTTATATTGATGCATCTTTATCTGTTTATTTTCTGTTGTATTCAGTTTCCTTTACAGTCATTTTCATATTTATTTACAGTTATACGACATATTTTTTCTTTTTTCTCTACACACATCTAGGTTTAATTAAAATTAACATGCTTATCACATACATGCACACCCTAATTGAAGAGTGTCTAGTTTACACTGCCAGGCCAAGTCTAAAACATTGTAATCAATTGATCCTACACCTCCCTACCCTTGTTTAGACATTGTAATCATCTGATCTTGCACCTCCCTGCCCTTGTTGGTCTCTCTTCCTCCTGTGATACGTGTCTGTTTTCCATCATTACGCCCCCAAGGTATTTATCCCAGAGACTCCTTGGCCTTCATCCTCCGTTTCCATTAGGAATACCTACTCCTTCCTATAGGGTTCAAGTTCATCCTCTACTGAGTCCCCATTCTGACTCTGCTTCTCGTTCATCGGGTTCCCCTTCGAGTTCTATCGTTGGATCTCCTCCTGTCACCTTCACCATGTTTGGTTCAGGACCTAACGCTGGTGGTAGTCCCGAACCTAATGCTGGGAATGCTACTTGTGGGGCCGCAACATGAACTTTTCAAGCTTCTCTATTTCTCCCTTACATGGCAGGCCTCAGTCTTCTCAATTTTAGCCAGTTGATCAATGACCCCATACACCATGATCCTTGTTGGTTGGATATGCCAATCAAGCTCCCTTTAGACATACCCAAGTTTGAAGGTCTTGTTGGAGAGGATCCCACCAACCATGTTCATTCTTTCCACATGTGATGTTCATCTAACTCCATCACAGATGACTTCGTCCGTCTTCAGTTGTTCCAACGTACGCTTACTGGAGAAGATTCCTAGTGGTATGTAGACCAAGCCTCCGCCTCTCATACTACTTTTGTGACTCTTGCCAGGGCTTTTCTGTCTTACTTATAGCTTCCCCTTCACTATGACACTAGTACCGAACTCTTGACCTCTTTCTATCAATCTTCTGCAACCCGCCTATCTGATCATGTCCAAGAATGGCAGAGAAGAAAGAGCCTATGTCGAGGCCCTACATTCGAAGACCATGTCTACATGGACTCATTTCTCAGATACCTTTTTCTTGCTATTGGAAAATATGGCACCTCTCACTTCCCTCAAACAGAGGAAGCTACCCTCCAGATTGTGTTGAAATATGACCTGATCTACGCACAGTTTGGTTATGTTTATATCATCTTACCTAATCTCCCTAGACCCAGTGGTGTCAATGCACTGGGGGCATCCCATGCCACTAACAGTATCATTGGAGCCCTTTCTCATCTGTATATTCATCCTCCCATGGGTTATGGTTTCCCTCGTGGAGGGTCCAACTCCTTCAACACTTTCCTCCCTCCCAGTAGCATGTATCCAGGATACGGCATGCCTCCTCCTTTTTCCCAGCCTGTTTACCCCAATGTTACCCAAAATCCTTATTACCTGTGTCTGCAGCCTGGTGCTCCAGCTCCTCCAACATTAAGACCTCAGCCTCCCTTGCCTTCTCAACCCTCGCAACAATAGCCACCACCCCCCAGGGTCAGGTGAATGCATAGCAGGGTGCGACTAATCCTCGTACTTCCAAAAAGAAGAGGAAAGGAAACCAGAACCAATCAGCCCCAAGTAATCCAGGAAACAATCCCCAAGATAATGCACCTAAAACTGCAACCCAGTAATAGGGAACTCAGCCCAAGTAGGACAGGCATGTTCACACAAACAAACCTTGTTCTTGTTGCGGTGTCTATGGTCACTACACCCATGATTGTCCTATTTTAACTTTAATGTGTTAGATGTGGGAAGCTCAAGTAGCATCCTGAGGATAGCAAGCCTCCCCTTCGGTTCCTCCCAATGCAGTTCCTATCCAGATGGTTGTGTTTACCAATCCTTCCCCCCAGCAAGGATTTGTGGCTACCCAACCCCTTGAAAGTCAGGTAGCCACTCAACCTCCTCCATCTGGTACCTCCGATTACCAGACCCTCATGATGAACTCTGACCAACCCATTACCGTTGACCTTAACCTTAAGACTCGGTCCCATCAGTAAAACAAGCCCCCTGCTACGTCTGCTATTGAGCCCCCTTCTTCAGGTCCCATAAAGCCTCTTTCAACACCCAATGGTCCTTTACTGATCCCTCAGCCTAAGGCAAAGGTTCATACCAAGATCCCCAAGGGACCATTATGCCAAAACATTGCTTCTGGTAAAGCTGCCCACTCTTATAGTATAGTAGATGACTTGGCGCAATCCCTTACTGCCATGTCAATGATGTAAGTCCTCCAGTCATTCCCTTCACAACAAAAATCTCTACTAACTGCCATGGGCGGTGTGGTTTCTTCAAATGATCATTTGATTGTAAAGATATAGAATTCCAACATCTCAAGTTGTATCATTGATGATGGGGCATCCACCTGTGTGATGTCTGCTTCAGTTTTGAAACAACTTGAATCTTATGAGTTAGCCCCTTCCACTATCACCCTCTAAGCGTGGGATGGCCACTCTTCCTAGCCCCTTGGCATGTTCCACAATTTTCCATTACTCTTGCGGGAAAGATCGTTTGTGTTGATGTAGAATTCATTGATGCCCCCTTAGACTATAACATTCTATTGCATCGTAGCTACACTTATGCGATGTTTGTTGTCCCATCCGTGGTTCATCGTAAGATGTTCTTTCCTCACAACATAAAGATTGTCACTATTGACCACTTGACATATTACGAACCAAAGTATTAGACCTCCCCTGAGTCCATTATTTCTCTGGAAGTCTATAAATATTCCTATTTTCTTGTTTCTTTCCCTGGTCTCTCTCCTCCTATCTCTAACCCTAGCTCGTCCAATGTTTGCATGATGCAATCGTCTCGTTCCAACCTCAAAAGGACTAGTTCGACTAGTCAGCAACCCCACCCTCTGCAACATGATCCTAGCACCTCGACTCAGCCTTCAAGACCCCCTCCTCAACGCCCCTCATTCGTAGCTGGTGTCCATGATCCTATATACCCTCCTGGAACAGTTCCTAGTGGCCTTAACCATCTCAAAGCTATCCTGCGTGGCCATTACCCCTCTAGTCAGATACCGTTTCTTGCTCCCCCTCCTGGAGTATTTTCGGTACCTGTTATGGCTACCTTATATCTTCCTAACATGACCCTGGGGATCCCAGTCTAGTACATTGATCCCCTAGCCACTATCCCGCCTGGTCAGCCCAAACCTTATACTGCTTTGATCCCAGTCCAAACGATCACCATAACCCCTCCCTTTGCTTTTGTGCCTCAGCCACCTCAACAGAAACCTACACCTATTTCAAAATATTTGGATGAGGGGGGAAAAGCCCGCAAGAAGGCACTTAAGGACAAGGCTGCCTAGAAAACCCCTTCTCCTCCTCAGCCGCCAAATCATACCACCCAGTGTGCTTTGTGTGATGTTTTCGTTCATGCCACCCATACCTGTCTTGAATTTCCTCATCTCAAGCCCATGGTCAATGAAACGTTTCCAAAATCTCATATCCTAGAGGTCTATATCACTTTACCCGATTCAATCCTGAACCTCAATTATTTGTGCACAAATCATCCTTGTGATTTTTGTGATTTCCATGGATACTATGCCCACCTCTGTCCCTTCCTCGATGACTAACGCACCTCTTTTGAAGCGGTCCATCAATTCGAGGCCCAACACAATGAGTCCATCTCTCCCTCGTTCTCCCCAATGGGATGGCCCGTTTACCCTCGCATCAGATTTAGAATTCCTCTCTCGATGGTGTAGAAAACCCGGACAAAAATGGAAAAATATGGCTATGATAATGGATCAATAGCCAGACCAAGAGTTGAGATCCAGAGTGATCTTTAGGCAACAAAAGGTGACAAATGAATGGGAAAACCCTTCTATTTATAACAAAATATTGAGTTAGTCTAGATATTGGTGCATAATTAAAATATTATTAACCAAATCAAGATCCAAATTTTATGGAATATTTTATTATATTTGTCGGAGGGAAAAGGAATTTGACTTGAGTCAAATCCCCTTATTTGTAAATAATAAATAAATAAATGATTTATTTATCATTTTAAGGATGTGATTAGGTAATAATAAATAAATAAGTGATTTATTTATCATTTTAAGGATGTGGTTTAAAAAATAATAAATAAATAAATGATTTATTTATCATTTTAAGGATATGTTTGTGTAATAATCAAATAAATAATGATTTATTTAATTATTTAAGGGAGATTTAGTCATATTTAACAAAGAATATTATTTAAGTAATGTTTAAATAACTATTCTTAGAAAATAATAAGATAAATAATGATTTACCTAATTAATTTCCTTGTTTTGGGTTAAATGTAACCAGGAATATTAATTAAACTGTTGTTTAACTAATTATTCCTTGAGGAAAATCAAACAAATATGGATTTATTTAATGCTTCCCCATGGGATTTCCTGTTTAGACCATAAACAACTTAATAAAGGTGGTTTACTAAATTGTTTTTCATAGTGAATGCGATTTTACTTGGGGTAAAATTGGTCTTGCTTGGTGTACTTGGTTCCATCTAATAAAAATGGATTAGATGACCAAAAAACGGTGTAACATATTTCCCCCCAGCGTGCGAGCGTTAGGAGCTAATCGTATGACCGAAGTACGTTGTAAGGGCTCAATCACTAGACAACAAAGGGGAAGTCAAAGAGAGAGGATTGTAAGGTAGACCAAAGTGCTGAAAGAACTAGACCCTGAGGAGGTGACTTGCAGGTGTGACAAGTCTTTTTGATGAGTGAGTACCTACTATAGGCGGCGGGGGAGGCATACCTATGCCCTCCGAGGCAATAGTACAAACAATAAGGCGCCCGGAAAACCACGGAACGCAATAATAAAGCATATGCTGGCATAAACATGAGCCAAATAAATAACACAATAATGAATCCCACATACATATTGTGCCTGGGATAACAGCCAGGACTTTTACAATGATATATGAGTACATGAGATATAAATGCAACTCAGATGCCCCTGAAAACAGGAAAGGGCTCTGAAAATCTGACTGATACATGCAAAAAAAAGGCACTGCAAGCGGCTAAGGCCGACATCATCAGATGTATGGAACTGCATCGAAGGATATAATGAAGAGGTCACCTGAGTGTGTGGGGGGCTACCTGTAGGGCCACCCCCTCATGAGGGTTGAGACATCTCACACACACCCGGGAATCACCAATGTCAGATGCTGCATCACTGAACCATCAAGTATACGAATCTCGATCATGCTGAAAGGAGTTGGAGTTGAGAAAAAATCAAGTCAAAGGGCAATAAGGAGTCCTTTTTCCTGATCTGAGGCACTGAACAAGAGTGGAAGCTGGAACCAAGGTACACCGCCCTCTAAACCTGTCTTCTGGAATGAATGAGCTGATGTCGACAAAAGGAGGTTCACCATAGGTGAGGTAATAAGGGATCCTCAACTAAGGCACGAGAGAAAATAGTAGAGTGACTGATAGAGTGACACCAATGATGATGATGAAATGGGGGGGGAATGAGTAGTGAATGGACGACTTCCCTTTTTAGAGCATAAATGGCATGAATGACCTGGCAGCGACTAACACGATATCATGACGGATAGGGGACAATGGAACTAAAGGCCATAATGTGCGACACGAGAGAGGGACCAAGAAAGGAATGATGGAGGACTATAGCAGGATGCAAAGGGACTCGGGATAGATTCCATGAATGCAATGATGACTCCACGTTGATGCTCTAAACAAGGGTGACTCGATGGTACTGCCACATATGTAAAGGGTCCAATGGAGACCATAAAAGCATGAGTACAAGATGGTAACTCATGATGAAAGTCGACATGAGCGCGGACAAGTATGGAGGCAACATGGTTCCCCCAGTACGAGTGTTGCAAGTGAAGAAATTCGATTTTGAGGAGGGGTGAAGTGGTGCTTTTTGGACAAAATGTGTCCTGGGGAAGTATCAAATCAAAAAAGTTAATAGATACCCATTTGAGGGCTTGGTGAGATCTTTCCAATGGTATATATAGTTCGTCAAACTAAGCTACAGTTTGGTCGCAGTAAGAGAAATAAAAATCAAGGGTTTTCTTTTAATAAGGCATTTTCCTTCCATATTCATTTATTTTCCGGTGGAGCTGTAGTGAATGTTGTGAGGAGAGGAGGCCTTAAATCTTGCGGCAGTTACAGTGAATAAACCGACCGTTGGAATTTGAGATCTATCAATTGTAGGTAAGAGGCCTAATCCTACTCTTTCATTTCAGTGGATTGAAAGTTCAATTTAGGTACCCAGAGCTCATGAACATGCCAGGTCGCACATTTTGGGGTCTGTTCTGCGACCTAGGTAGCAGGTTCTGGGCAAAAAATTGCGACCTGTCCCAGGCAATGACCTGAATAGTGCGACCTGTCAGAAAAAGAGGTTTTCAGTGTTGTTTTTGGCTGAGATATGGGATGTTTATGGTTGAGGGGCATAGGTGCCCCTAAGCATGTTGTGGACATGTCAAAATGTATTTAGAAAAAGGGAAATCTAACCACATTTTAATGATGTGGTGCGCCATTTGTTTTCGGTATGGTTACGCAGTTTGAGAAAGGAAATAGACGATTACCAATATCTTTTGGTACTGCCTATATGAATCAAATGGACTTTAATTTTCTAGGTTGGCATACATCGTGCTAATATCCCAAAGATAGTGTTTGGGATAATGAACTGATGTTCTCCCAGAAAACCTATAGGTTGGTCAACCACAATGTCTATGAGACTGGGTTGCTAATGAAAAATGAAGGAATGATGAGGGGTATCATTCCTAGAGTGATCTTGAAGTGATATGGGACTCTAGAATTTATTCTAAATGTGGAATAATAATGGTACTAGAGTCGTCACGACTAGATTCACTAGGAGAGTGGTGAAGAACTGCTTCTCCTGGTCTCTCCAATATGGTTGCCCCCCTTACCCAAACATTGGGTGTCAATGTAATGGCCACACGGTGCATGTGGTTCAAAAGCACAAGTTCGATGTAAGGGGGATAGATAAAGTCCTGAGTGGTCACTGCTTCCATAATGTTGTCATCGTAATAGAAGATGGGGTGACTGATGGAATAAAGACCACCTGACACAGCAAAACAACCTTACTCCTCATCATGAGAGGAGAGGTTCGTATGCGCATCGTCACAAGGGGTAGCGGGAGAGTGAGCAGACATAGGATCCACCAATGTTGAGGCTAGGGAGGGGGCTGAAGGGAGGTCAGGCGAAACATTAGGGGAGGTCTCATCGTGGACTTCTGACCAAGGCCCCGTTATCTCAACATCATAAGGGGAAAAGTTAATGGGAGCATCTGTGTCCTCGGGTGTTGCCGAAGCAAGATGCAAAAATAAGGGAGCGGGTGACTCATGGCACTCGGCCTTGAATTGGCGTAAGTATTCTAACGAGGAACAACACTCTTAAAGTCAAGGACACAGGTGAGTGTAATGGCCATGGAAATCACATAAAGCACAAGGGTGATTTGTGCGCAATGGTTTGAGTTTCTGAATTGAATCAGGTATAGTGACATATACCTCTCGGATATTAGATTACGGAAACGACTCATTGACCATGGACTTGAGGTGAGGTAATTCTGGGAAATTATGCGTGACGTGGTTGAAAAATTCACACAAAGCACATTGGATGGTACGCTTTGGAGGCCAAGAGGGGGCAGGATTTGTCGGGGTAGCCTTATCCTTTGATGCCCCCTTGCGAGCTTTGCCCTTCTTACCCGAAGTGGTCGCAATGGGAGGTGGTTCCTGTTGAGGTGAATGAGAAATTGTTGTAGTGGGAGAAGTCATAGGGACCAGTTGAACCGGGGTCAAAGCAAGATAAGTTTTAGGTTGACCAGGCGGGGTAGCGGCTGGAGGATTGAGGTACCAGACGAGAATCCCAAGGGTCAGGTTAGGAAGAGAGAGGGTGGCCATAACAGGTACTGTGTACACTCTTGGTGGGGGAGCTAGGAATGGTATTTGACCAAAGGGGTAATGACCAGGTGAGACGGCGCCAAGATGGTTGAGGCTGGGAGGAACTGTCCCAGGAGGGTAAAGGGGGTCATGATTACCAACTGAAAGTGAAGGGACAGGAGAAGAAGGTTCAGAAGGTTGATCAGAGGACATCATGAAAATCTGGTAATCGGGGGAACCAGATGGAAGAGATTGAGTGGCCACCTATCCTTCAGGTGGTTGGGTAGCCACAAATCCCTATTGAGGGAAAGGATCAGTAAGCACAGCCGACTGACTAGGCGCAGGACTGGGAGGAACAGAAGGGATGGCTTGTTGTCCTCCCAATGTTGCTTGATATTCCCATAGTTGTCACATTTGTGGTAGAAGAGGACAATCATGCGTATAATGACCATAAACACCACAACAAGAACAGGGCTTGTTCGTACGAAGAGGCCTATCCTGCTTGGGTTGATTAGTGTTAGGAGCATTACCTTGACTAGATCCAGGATTACGAGAGGCAGCTTGATTTTGATTGCCTTTCCTCTTCCTTTTTGAGGTAGGAGGATTAGTCGTGCCCTGCTGTGCGTACACCTGCCCCGGAGGGGGTGGTGGTTGTCATAAGGGGTTGAGAAGGCAAGGGAGGAGGAGGTGCTAATACCGTAGGAGTTGGGGGGTAGGCCTGGGGTATGCGAGCACAAGGGGAGTTTGGGTAGCAGTGTGGTAAACAGGAGGTAGGGAAAAAGGAGGGGGCATGTCGTATCCTAGATACGTGCTACCGGGAGGGGGAAAAGTGCCGGAGGTGCTGGCCCTGCCCTGAGAGAAACCATATCCCATGGGAGGTTGAGCATACGGATTAAAGAGAGCTCCAACGATACTGTCGGCGGTGTGAGATTCCCCTGGTGCGTTGGAACCACCAGGTCTGGGAAGATCAAGTAGAACAGTATAAACATAACCCAACTGAGCGTAGATCAGTTCATTTTTTAACGCAATTTGGAGAGTGGTTTCTTAGATTTGAGGAAAGTGCGATGCGACGTCTTTCTTGATAGGTGGAAAGAGAGTCCTAAGGAACCAATCCATGTAGACCTGGTCTTCGAAGGGAGGGGCTTGACATAGGCTCCTTCTTCTCTGCCATTCCTAAACATGTTTGGATAGGTAGGTCGCATATGATTGAAGGAAAGAGGTCAAGAGCTTGGTACCAGTGTCGTAACGAAGGGGAAGCTGGAAATAAGACAAAAAATCTCGAGCCAGAGTCACAAAGGTGGTATGAGAGGAAGGGGCCTAATCAACATACCGCTTAGAAGCTTTGCTTGTAAGTGTTCGTTGGAACAACTGAAGATGAACAGAGTCATCGGTAATGGAATTAAATGAACACCACATGTGGAAAGATCAAATATGATTTGAAGGATCTTCTCCAGCAAGACCTTCAAACTTTGGGATGTCTGAAGGGAGCTTTGTTGGCATAGCAGGCGAACTAGCATCATGGTGTATAGGGTCGTTTATCAACTGGTCAAAATCGGGGAAGCTAAGGCCTGCCATGAAAGGGAGCAAGGGTGTAGTCGGGGTAGTGTCTGTGGTGGTCCCACTAGTGGTATTTCCAGCGGGAGGGTCGGGGTTACCACCAACATTAGGTCCTGCACTAGACATAGTGAAGGTGTCAGGGGGAGAACCAGAGGTGGGACGAGAAGGAGAACCCAAAGGACCAAAAGAAGAGTCGGTGTGTGAACTGGGTAGAGGACTAACTCGAACTCTATGTGGATGAGTAAGTCTTCGAACAGGAAACCGAGGATGAAGGCCAAGAAGTCTCCAGGATAAACGCCTTGGTGGTGCAATGGTGGTGACAAAAACATGGCACAAGGGAAAAATAGACCAAAAAGGGAAGGAAGGTGCAGGATCAAGTGATTATAATGTCAAAACAAGGGCAAAGAGGTGCAGGATCACATTATTTCAATTTTTTAGATTTTTTTTCGCGTGTTAACCAAGCCCTTTTCTACTTAGGTGTGTATGTAAAAGTGTGTAAATTTTTTTAATTTTTAAACCTTAAATTTGTAGGTGAGTAAAAAAATAATTTAAACACACTAAAAAAGGCTAATAGATCTAGGGTCAAGAGGGACAAAGATCTAAAAGACAAAATTTGCTGGAAAGTAGTGCAGAAAACATCAATAAATCAGAGGGAAATTGTTGTCAAAAGAGGTGGCAAAAGGCTATCTCCAGGATGGAAGCGGAGTGCACCATAAAGGAAAACCCACACAAAGCTAGATGAGGTGATTTGGATGGATAACAAGCCGATATGAAGTGGATTTGAAGATGAGGTATCAGATCTAAAAAATGGCTGAAGACTCTGACATTTCAGACAACCTACAATAGAAAACACTCTTCCATAAAAAGTGGATGGTACTGAAGCCCTAGGGGGCTAGGTTCCCACTTATTTGAGTGAAACATAACAAGTACAGGTCCAAAATGGGTGGAGAAGAGGTCGACAACCATGAACAAGAGAGTGCCCAAAGAAACCCGTAAAACTTTCGAAAAATCCCCGCAAAAAAGTGCAGGGTTTAATTTTTTTTGACTCCGTTTTCTGGGCCAGGTCGGACTTTTCGGGGTCCCAGGAAATGACCTAGGTCCAGCCACAAGTTTTGGGCAGAAAAGGCGACCCGCACTCGGCACCTCCCGCGCCTGGAAGGTTTTAAAAATATGTCATCTCAAATTTTCATGGCCGATGTCTGTCACCTGCGTATTGGGTCCAAAAACACGCAGAAGTTAGAATTTTTATCATTTTATGGTGTTATGGGTTAAAAACAAAATCAAGAAAAGAAAAAACAAGGGACTGAAGAGAAATCCTAGGGTTTGAAGCAGCTGGATATGTAAGGATAAAAAAAATGACATCGGTCGTAATCGTAAACCCGTGTGGAGTTGCCAGTTGTTAGTATGAATCTTGATTCGAAGCATATGAAAGAAGACCACTTTAGCCGTGCATAACAAACAACCCTAACAGCAGAAATGATTGCTAATATCTTTAGATATGCAGTTAGATGATCAAGAAAAATGCTCCAAAAATCTAGATCTATGCATTAGAAGACATTAAATAGTAGAAAAATAAGATTTAATCCATAGGTCCAATAGACAAGACAAGAATATATCCAATGAAATTTTTATTAATGGCACCTGGGAGGAAAACACAAGAGGGTGTTCCCTTTTCTCCTCAATGGGATGGGTTCTTGTAAGTCCTTGACATTTTAGATTTAGAATTCCTCTCACTTGATGGTGTAGAAAACCCAGACAAAAATGGAAAAATATGGCTATGATAGTGGATCAATAGCTAGACCAAGAGTTAAGATCCAAAGTGATCTTTAGGCAACAAAAGGTGACAAATGAATGGGAAAACCCTTCTATTTATAACAAAATATTGAGTTAGTCTAGATATTGGTGCATAATTAAAATATTATTAACCAAATCAAGATCCAAATTTTATGGAATATTTTATTATATTTGTTGGAGGGAAAAAGAATTTGACTTGGGTCAAATCCCTTTATTTGTAAATAATAAATAAATAAATGGTTTATTTATCATTTTAAGGATATGGTTGAGTAATAATCAAATAAATAATGATTTATTTAATTATTTAAGGGAGATTTAGTCATATTTAACAAAGAATATTATTTAAGTAATGTTTAAATAGTTATTCTTAGAAAATAATAAGATAAATAATGATTTATCTAATTAATTTCCTTGTTTTAGGTTAAATATAACCAGGAATATTAATTAAATTGTTGTTTAACTAATTATTCCTTGAGGAAAAATCAAACAAATATGGATTTATTTAATGTTTCCCCATGGGGTTTCCTATTTAGACCATAAAAAACTTAATAAAGGTGGTTTACTAAGTTATTTTTCATAGTGAATGTGATTTTACTTGGGGTAAAATTGGTCTTACTTGGTGTACTTGGGTCCATCTAATAACAATGGATTAGATGACAAGAAAATGATGTAACAATGGACAGTGAAATCACACAAAGCATAAGGATTATTTGTGCGCAAATATTTGAGTTCGGGACACGTAATCGTGTATAGTATAGCACTGTGGATATCGACTCGTAAACATTTCGTTGACCATGGCTTGAGGCGAGGGAAAATCAAGACAGTATGGATGGCATTACCGAATACATCTCAAAAAGCACACCGGGGTGGTACGCTTTGGAAGGGCCGATGAGTAGCAGGGTTCATCGAGGTACTTTGCTCTTAGGTGCCTTCGTCTTTTCCCCCCTCACCTGAGGCTTTCACAACAAGAGTAGGTTCCTATTGAGGTGGCTGAGGCACAGAAGAAAAGGGAGGGGTCATGGCGACCGATTGGACTGGGGTCAAAGGAGTATAAGGTTTGGGCTGACCAAGCAGGATAGTGGTTGGGGGATCAATGTATGAGATTATGATCCCTAGGGTCATGTTAGGAAGAGACAAGGTAGCCATAACAGGTACTGAAAATACTCCAGGAGGGGGGAGTTGAAGCGATATCTCGACCGAAGGGGGTAATGGCTAGGGTGGGATGTATCCGAGATAGCAGCCGTGAGGATAGTGGAGGCCGATGCATACCACAACAAGAGATGAGGGGTCTTATGAGGGGTCCAAGACCGAGTCGAGGTGCTAGGAGCATAAAGGCAGAGGGCGAGGTTGCCGACTAGCTAAAATAATCCGTCGAGGTCAGACCAGGATGATTGCATCATACAAACATTCGATGAGCTAGGATCAGAGATAGGAGGAGGAAGACCAGGGAAAGAACCAAGGAAAGAGGAGTCTTTGTAGACTCCAGGTGAGACACTGGTCAAAGGTTCGACTATTTGTTTGTTGGCCATCGAAGAGATGATGGACTCAGGGGAGGTCTGAGACTTCGGTTCGTAATATGTTAACTGGTCGATGGTAACAATCTTTCCGTTGTGAGGAAATAACATATTATGGTGAATCACAGATGGGACAACAGACATTGCATAAGTTTAGCTACGACCCAATATAATGCTTTAATCTAAGGGGGCATCAATGACTTCTATGTCAACACAAATAGTCTTTCTCGCAAGAGTAATAGGAAAATTGTGGAACAGGGCAATGGGCTGGGAAGAGTGGCCATCCCATGATCGGAGGGTGATAGTGGAAGGGGAAAAATATGGAGATCCGAGTTGCTTCCAAACCGAAGCGAACATCACACAGGTGGATGCCCCCTCATCAATGATACAATGGGAGACGTTTGCATTCCAGATCTTGACAGGGATTTGGAAGGTGATTGAAGTAGGAAGGGGAGGATGTTCTGATTGGTCAACATCGAAGATGATCAAATGATCATCTGAAGGATCCATAGCGGCCATGGAAGTTAGTAGAGCTTTTCGTTGTGAAGGGCATGATTGGAGGAGTTCCAATGTTGAGATGGAAGGAGGGGATTGCACCAAATCATCTACTATACTATACAAATGGGCAGCTTTACCAGAATCAGAGTTTTAGCATAATGGTCCCTTGCGGATCATAGTATGAACCTCTGCCTTAGGCTGAGGGATCTGTAAAGGACCATTGGTTGTCGAAAGAGGCTCTGTGGAACCTGAAGAAGGGGGCTCGGGGCAGATGTAGTGGGAGGCTTGTTGTACTGAAGGGATCGAGTCTGAAGGTTGAGATCAATGGTAATGGGTTGGTTAGAGTTCATCCTGAGAATTTGGTAGTCAGAGGTACTATATGGAAGAGGTTGAGTGGCCACCTAACATTCAGGGGGTTGGGTAGCCACGAATCCTTCCTGGGGGAAAGGATTGGTAAAAACAGCCGGCTGGATAGGTGCAACATGGGGAGGAACCGAAGGGGAGGCTTGTTTTCCTCGCGATGTTGCTTGAGTCTCCCACATCTGACGCATCTGAGGTAAAAGAGGACAATCGTGGGTGTAGTGACCATAGACACCGTAACAAGAACAAGGCTTATTCGTGCGACTGTGCCTCACCCCGCTTGGGCTATGCCTCAAAATTCCGTTGTCGCTAGTGCGTTGTTAGGTGTATTCCCTTGGGGATTGGGTCTTGGATTACCTAGGGAAGATTTGTTTTGGTTGCCTTTCCTCTTCTTTTTGGAAGTATGAGGATTAGTCACACCCCGTTGTGCATACACTTAACCCTCGAGGGGTGTTGGCTGCTGTTGCAGGGGTTGAGAAGGAAAGGGAGGCTGAGGTGCTAATGCTGGAGGAGTTGGAGCACTAGGCTGTGGATACAGATAATAAGGAGGTTGGGCAACATTGTGTAAACAAGTTGGGAAAAATGAGGAGTCATGTCGTATCCTGGATACATGCCACCGAGAGGGGGGAAAAGTGCTGGAGGAGCTGGCCCCTCCCTAAGGGAAACCATAACCCATGGGAGGATGAGTGTACGGATGAGAAAGGCTCCAACGATGTTTTCATTTGGCGTATGGATTCCCCGTTTTGTTGGCACCATTGTGTCTAGGGAGATAAGGCAAGATGGTATAAACACAACTAGACCGCATGTAGATCAGTAATATTTCAATGCAATCGAGGGAAGCTTCTTCTTGGCTCGAGGGAAGAGAGATGCGACATATTTTCCAATATCAAAAAAGGATATGAGAAACCTATCCATATATACATGGTCTTTGAAGGTAGGGGCTCGAAATAGGCTCTTTATTCTCCTCCATTCTTGGACATGATCGGATAGGTGGGTCGCAGACGATTGACGGAAAGAGGTCAAAAGTTTAGTACCAGTGTCATAAAGAAGGGGAAGCTAGAACAGAAAATCCTTGGAAAGAGTCGCAAAAGTAGTATGAGAGGAGGAGGATTGATCGACATACCACTTGGAAGCTTCTCCAGTAAGCGTACGTTGGAACAACCGAAGACAGACAGAGTCATCGGTGATGGATTTAGATGAACACCGTCAGGGAAAGATCTAACATCGTTTCTAGGATATTTCCAAAGAAGACCTTCAAACTGGGGGATGCTCAAGGGAGCTTGGTTGGCATAAAGGCCAAAACTAGGATCACTATGGTATGGGGTCATTGATCAACTTGTTAAAATCGGGAAGACTGAGACTTGCCATATAAGGGAGCAAGGGGGCAGTCGGGATAGTTCCTGTTGCGGTCCCACTAGTAGTATTCCCAGAATTAGGGCCAGGGCTACCACCAACATTAGGTCCTGAACCAGAAATGGTGAAGGTGGCAGGAGAAAAAATAGGTATAGAACTGTGTGGGACCCATGAACTAGAAGGACAAGCCGAATGGTGACTCGGTGGAGGACTAACTTGAATCCTACGTGGAGGAGTAAGTCTTCCTAACGGAAACTGAGGATGAAGGCCAAGAATTCTCTATGGTAAATGCCTTGGGGGAATAATGATGGAACAACAAACGCGGATCACAGAAGGAAGAGAGACCAACAAGGGAAAGGAGGTGCAGGATCAAATGATTACAATGTTGAAACAAGGGAAAAAAGGTGTGGGATCAATTGATTACAATGTTATAGTCTTGGCCTGGCGGTGTAAACCAGGCTCTCTTCACTTAGGGTGTGCATGTTAATTGTGTTAATTTTAATTTTTAAACTGAGACGTGTGTAGAGAAAAAGAAAAAATATGTTGTATAATTGTAAATAAATTTGCAAATAACTGTAAAGTAAACTGAATATGACAGAAAATAAATAGCTAAAGATGTATCAATCTAAACCCAAGGAGGTAAGCTTCCCAACAACTAGTCTATGGGTGGGAAAAATCTAGTCAAAACACACAAAATAGCCAATGGATCTAAATTCGGGAGGGACAGTGATCTAAAGGTCAGATCTGTTGGAAATAAGTGCAGAAAACAACAAAAAACCAAAGGGAAAAATGCTGCAAATGAGGTGGAAAAAGGCTACAACCTAAAGGGAAGTAGAGGGAACCCTAAAGGAGGACCAAACAAAATTGACAAGAGGCTTTTTGGATGGATGAATAGTCAATCTGAAATGGATCTGAAATTATAGGCTCAGATTTGAAAAAAGGTTGAACACACTAAAATCTCATATGACCCTCTTCAGCTAAACTCCTCCTAGAAAGGTGGAAGCGTACTGAAGCCCTAGGGGGCTTGGTTCCTACTTCGACGAGTAAAACAAAGCAAGTACAAGTCCAAGACGGGTGGAGACGGAGATCAGACAACCCTGAATAGTTGCCCAGACAAACCCAAAAAGATCACTGAAAAATTCCCGCAAAAAGTACAGGTCACAGTTCCTGACTTGTTTTCAGCACAGGTCACGGGTTTTTGGTAGTTTTCTGCACACTGAAGGTTGAGGTCGTAGGTTTTCGCCCAAAAAGTATGACCTACACTTTCGGCACTCTCGAGAGCAAGTTTTAGAATTAAGTGTCGTCTCAGCTATGGCTAATACATGTCACCTACGCAATAGAGCCACAAACACACGGAATTTAGAATTTTTACTGTTTTAGGGTTTTAAAGGTTAAAAAGAACATCAAGAAAAGCAATAAAAGAAGCTAAAGAAAAACCCTAGGGTTTGAAGTAGTTTTTCATGCAGGGATCTGAAAAATGACAATGGTCATAATTATAAACCTTTATGGAGTCACCAGTTGTTAGTGTGAATTATAATCGGAAGCTTATGAAAAAATCTCACTTTAGTTGTGCATAAAAAATAGCCCTAACATCAAAGATGGCTGCCAATTTCTTTAGATCTACAGTTAGATGACCAAGAAAAATGCTACAAAATCCAGATCTATGCAGTTAAAGACATTAAGCAGTAAATAAAAGCAAGATTTTCTCCATGCATCCAATAGAGAAGAGAATATTTTTAAAGAATTTTTGTATTTATTACACCTGGGAAGGGAACATAGAAATATGTTACCAATCCCCCTCAATGGGATGGGTTCTTGTATGTCCTCAGTGCCTCATATCTAAGATCTCTCTCTCTTGATGGTGTAGAAAACTAAGACAAAAATGGAACTCAAAGGGAGCTCACAAGAAAAATGGTAGCAAAAGATGACAATGAAGGAGGATCAAAGTCAAACAAAAAGTATAGATCCAGAGTGATCTTTAGGAAACAAAAGGTAGTGAATGAATGGAAAAAACCTTCTATTTATAACAAAATATCGATTTAGTCAAGATATTGGTGCATAGTTAAAATATTATTTTCCAAATCTAGATCCAACTTTTATGGAATATTTTATTATATTTTTTGGAGGGAAAAGGAATTTGAATTTGGTAAAATCCCTTTATTTGTAAATAATAAATAAATAAGTGATTTATTTATTATTTTAAGAATGTCATTGAGTAATAATTAAATAAATAGTGATTTATTCAATTATTTAGTCAAATTTAACAAGGAATATTATTTAAATAATGTTTAAATAATTATTCCTAGAAAATAATAAGATAAATAATTATTTATCTCATTAATTTTATTGTTTTGGGTTAAATATGACTAGGAATATTAATTAAATTGTTGTTTAACTAATTATCCCTTGAGGAAAATCAAACAAATATGGATTATTCAATATTTCCTCATGGGGTTTCCTGTTTAGACCATAAACAACTTAATAAATATGGATTACTAAGTTATTTTTCATAGTGAGAGAAAGTTTCCTTAGGGTAAAATTGGTCTTACATGGTGTGCTTTGGTCCATATAATAGTAACATGTTAAATGACCAAAAATTGGTGTAACAACCCATATGAAATAGTCCTCCTATTGTATGTATCCAAGAAACTACCAATATTCAAGTTATCCTCCCTATCCAACCTTTGTCTCCTCTGAGACCTTGTTCCATCTACCCCATTAGTTTTCTCCTCTTGTCTATCTCCATAATTGATCCCTAGTTGCACTTGCTTATGCAACTTTGAAAGGCTCTATAGAATATGTTGTGGTCATGTGATTTGGCGGATTGGCATACCAAATGAAAAGGCAACATGGAACCAATCTTTAGAGTTCTAGGACCTAGCCTTCCGAGACTCAAAGAGGGATCTCTCAGGTTATTTGCAAAGGATATGTACTTGTTTTTTCTTCAAAGGTTGATTTTAGGCTAGTTATTAAGTGCAAGGTTTGTTCGATTGTTTTGGTTGGACATAATGACAAAAGATCATAGATAGAATGGGAAATCTCTAAGTCATTGAGAAATGGATTCAAAATGGAAGTCATGATAAGTTCATAAAAGGATCAAGGAGTATCATAGGGAAAATATAACTTGGCCAGTGGATCTTCAAATTTTTTGGAATAATTAGGTGAACATTAAGGATAATAATGAAAAGTACGACAAAGATCAATTAAGAATTATTTATCATGTAATTTAAACAAGAGACACCTTTCAAGGTATCTGTTTTGAAGCAAGCCAAAGGACAGGGCTAACCATAGACTTCTTTGGACAAACCTTTAATAAGAAAACCTTTCGTACAACAATCCAACAATCAAATGACTACTTTCAGATAAGAAAACATATGAGATAAACAATAAGAGCAGCCTAAGATCAAACAGAAATAATCTAATCTATTTTTGACTAACTCTCTAAGGATGTTCAAAGCAACTTTTTAAAGGTAGACCAGAGGACAGGGCACACCATAGACTTGCCTAGTTTAAACTGTACTAAGCATAATTTAAAGAAGTTTCAGAGATAATTCTCAAGTTGTACTCAAAGGAGCATGGACTCACCACTGAATTTCTTGGTTTCACTCTATTGAAATAATTCCTTAAAACAACCTCTCAAGTCGTACTCAAAGGAAAATGGACTTAACAAAAGAGAAACTCCTTGATTATACTCTATTGAATTATTTCTAAAATAACAAGCTATATGGAACTGGAGGGAAATTAAGAATCCTCCAATCAAACCTTCCAGAAGAAAACATTAAGACAGTGAAGAGTAAACAGAACTAAGGTGCTTTCAGAAGACACTTCTTAGCCTAAAACCTTTATTCTACTGTAACAAAGAAAGATGAAACATAAAGAAAATAGGAAACAACAATAACAGATAGAAGCACTTCACCAATAGCCCAGCTCAGGGATCCAGTGATCTAGCCTCCTCTTTCAACAAACAAATTCAGGACATCCACAAGATCCAAGACATCAATTTTTCTTCAACTTCTAAGAGACTATGTATTACTTCAAAGAGTCATAAAATTCCAACAATACAATAAGTTCAGATGCAGTATTTATGCTGAAAATGAGGAGGTCAAGCTAAGATAGGTTTTGGGTATCATTTATTACAGAGTAGGTGTATTCCTAACCTTTAAAACCATGCAAGACATAAGGTAGTAATATCTATAGCTACTTCTCTATTTTAATAACTCTGTCTTAACTCCCAAGGAAAAAATAGGTGAAGAGTTTAAATTTAAGGCCTATTTTTAACTATTACAATAATTGCCTTGATAAATAAAAATATCTTCTAATTGTGCAACAACTGCCACTTGCCTTTATGAAAGGAAATCATGCTGTAGGTGGCAGCTTGATATTTTGGAGGAGTAACTGCTTCTTTGTTGAGTTATTCGAGGCTGTATTTAGGTTATTTGTCCTTGTTTTAATCATAAAACTCAGTAATTAGGCCTTTTGAACCTTGATTTGCTTTGATAATCTGTCTTACTGCCTTTATTCATTTATCCTTTATCTTTAAACCTTTGTATTTTCATCTTTAATCACTGTCTTTAAAGGCTAATCTTCTGTTTTATCCTTTGATCTGTAATTAGCCCTTTTTATCCTTCTGCTCTTCATTCCTTTTACTGATGTTTGTGTTGTATTTGTCCTTTGTGTGCAGGGAGGGTTTCTTTATGCATTGGAGGGTCTTCGATTGATCAACGATCACGATTCATCAATAATCAAACCCTGAGAAAAGGCTCTTCGATCTTCATAACTTGTTTTTAAGACCCCTTAGTTGTCACTAACGGGTTTCATTCAAAAAACATCAGTGAGAGGGCATCTGGCCTATTTCTGCCATTAAAACCTGCAACACACAAACCAATATTAGTTTTTTTTTTTAAACCTACGGGAGTGGTGAAACTGCTTTTTTTGGGGTTTTGGAGCTGTTGGGGGCAATTTGCAGAGAAGGATAATGTGCAGAGGGAAGGGTTCTAGAGGTGGAACATGGCGGAGAGGTGAAGGAATTCAAATTTTAGCCGAAGGATAGAAAGGTGGTTTTGGGAAAACCGCAGTGGTTTATCGCGTGGGTTAAGAGCGGTAAGTAGTTTTGAACAGAGGCCGTGTGATTCCACTTAGCGTTGGACACGTGTTTGGGATAATACCACCTTTTTCGTGTGGGGTTGGAGTGTTAAAGCTCGGTGCAAGAATCCGTGCGATACTTGATCTAGATCGTCCGATCTCAAGGGGTGAGATTGACGGTGTGGAAAGGTCGGGGGACCAAGACGCAGATCTAAGGAGTGGAGCCTAGGACAGGTGTTAGGCTATGGTTGGTCGGCAGGGGGTATTCGAAGGCGGGGCCCGACTAGGTGATGTGGCGAAATTTTTCGGATGGTGTGGGGTTATATAATGAATGGGTGGAGTGATGGGCAGTGATGTGATGATCGTCAGATCAGGGCCTGAGGCTCCAGATCTATGGTTGAGATGGCCCGATCAAGGGTGGGAGAAATGTAAAAGAGGGGGCCCGCATTTCAAATTTTCCAAAGGTTCGAGCTTTTATAATAAAGTTCAGGGGTGTATAAAAATGAAAGGAGCAGGGGTATATTTTGAATAGAGAAAGAGCTAAGAATAGACAGAGGGAATGGTCCTGTGGGGTTAATAGGGACCAGAGGCTGGGAAGGAAAGGGGCTTAAGAAAATAGTGGGGGGTCGCGTTTAGAGTTGTATGGGTGAGGGGGTTGGGGCTTTAAGCCAAAAAGGGCTTAAAGGATTATTTCATAAAAAGTGGTTTTTTAGCATAAAGCAGAGTTTTCATGAAGTTTTTTAAAGTGTCCGATAAGCTAGAAGTCAACTTTAAACAATGTAAAAAAGGTTTTTTACATTGTTTAAGGGTTTTTTAGAAGAAAATGATGAATAATGGAGGTTATGAGGGGTTTTTAGAGGGGAAGAAGAGAATGAATGAGGGTGTAAGTGAGGTGATGAAATGAGGGAAGCATGCCTAAAAAATGGAGTTTTCTTTGCAGCAGGGTAAACTTTGAGAGGGAAAAAGATAGGAAATTTTTTAGAAGAATAGTTAGGTTTAGGATGATGAAGGGAGTGGGATTTCTAGTACTCACAATGTTTTTTTGAATAATTGTTTCTCGAAATCTAGGCTTTACAACTTAGTCATCATTTGATATCAGCAGAATTATTGATGACTAACAATGGCTCCACTTGGGGAGGGAAGCTTTCCTTTTAAGGTGTCTAGAACCTCAGTTTATCAAATCTTTGAGTTTCAGTAGAACAACACCTTATCCATTGGGAAAATTTCCCTTCTTTCTTACTTGCTGATATTCCTTTGAAGTGACAAGTCTTAACAATCTGCAACATGTGATTTCTTTGACAGTGTTTCTACCTACCCAATCCTACTTGTCCTCACACATTTTTTTCTGAGTGCATTTGAATTGGCAACTGTTGACATTTTTATTTTTGAAAACATAAATGAACTATCTAATCCTATCCTTATTTCTTCCAAGAATTCAAATTAAACTATTGAACTCTTTTATTTTCTACCTAATCTACTTGACTACCAAGATTAAGCTGTTTGGCAGCCTTGATTCTCTAGCTATTGACATAAAATTTAAAACATGGTTCAAATTAGGATTACACAGTCTGATTAACCATGGATGTGGCATTGAAACAAGCTGCGCACAAACATTATTTGCATAAAAGTAAATTTAGAAATATAAGGATGTGATTCTTCATTAGTAAAGCATCCTTATCTATCTCTTTGGTTCTGTTTTGAACATGTGGAACCAAGATCTTTGCATTTCCCTAATCTATCATTTTTGATAAGTCAAGTCTGAAATAATATGGACAATATTTTTTTCCACTAACTTATCAACATAAATTTAAAGCATGTTCTTCCATGATTAGGCTAGATGAGTGAACAAGATATCATTCTGAATCAGCAATGGCATTTAGACTTGCACGCTTTCAGTAGTACTGTTTTTTGGGTGTGGGGTTGTACCTCTTTTGATTTGCCCTCTTTTTCATTTTCTTTTCTTTCATTGTTTTTGTATTTTCTTTGATTTTTCTCATGCTATGTTATGTATAATGAATGAAAAATTTGAATCTAGGACTCTTGACAGAAATAATGTTTGAGCATCCTTCCATTGATAGGACCTCCAAATAGTTCTTCTCCATTCATCCCTTGTAAAAAGAAAGAATTATGACCCCTAATTGAGTGAATGATATAAGGCCCTTTCCATAGATTCTCAAACTTGCCATGTTTACCTTTATCCTCTCTCCTTGAATCCCATTTCAAAACTGTGTCTCCAATTTGAAAGTTATTTGATTTGGTCCTTCTGTCAAAGATCCTCTTGATGTCTTCTTTAATTTCTTGTGTCCTTTTGTACACTTCCTCTCTTGTCTGTTGTATATGAGTGGCTTGATTTAGTCTTCTCTGCGTGTCATTTTCCTCTATTTGTACTTCTTGGAGAAGTTTTATGGCTGGGACTCCCAAAGATGTAGGGAAAACTGCATCTAGGCCATATACAAGCTGATTAGGGGACATATTTATTAATTTTTTGGTGGTTAGCCTATCATCCCATAATGCATGAACCAACTTACTATGCCATGATTTCTAATTCTAATCCAACAGCTTTTTTATAATGTTGACCAGACTTTTGTTGGAGGATTCAGCTAATCCATTACACTGGGGGTAGTAAGCTATGGAATGGCCTAATGTGATATGATATTTGTAGCAGAAATCAACCATTCTTTTGGATTTGAAAGTAGCAGCATTGTTTGTAATAATTTTCCTAGGACAACCAAATTTGGATAGTATGTTGGTTTCAAGGAACTTGATAATGACAGAGTCAATAGCATTCCTAGAGGGGATGGCTTCTATCCATTTGGTAAAGTAATCTGTGGCAGTAAGGATCCACTTATGTTGCGCAGGTGAGGTTGGGTGGATTTCTCCAATAAATTCTAAACCCCACTGTTGAAAGGGAGCCTCAACACTGATGGGATGTAAAGATAAAGGTAGGAGCTTTCTCTTGCCATCAAAGATTTATAATTTATGGCAAGTCATGACTAGTTTTTGAGTAGCTGGGAAAAGGGTGATCCAATAGGAGCCAGCTCTAAGAATCTTGTTGGATGTGGTCTTCCAGTAAAGTTGGTCTCCACATTCTCCTTCATGCAACTCATACATGATTTTTCCTGCATCATCCTCAAGCAAACATTTTAACAATATGCCAACAGAATTTTTCCAACATAACACTCCATCTAAAATGCAGTAATTTAAAGCTTTTTGTTTCAATAATATGGCTTTAATCTTTGATAGAGAAGGAGGAAAGTGAAGATAAAGAAGCACATAAATGATATCAGCATACCAAGGTGAATTCAAAAATGTTTCTTCAATGTAAGGAGCTATGAATTCTTCTATTTCTTCTAAAACATCAACCATGTTTATATCTAATGCATGGAAATTTTATTCTACCATGAGTTTTTCTAATCCTTGCACTTTAATCAACTTGGTAGGCCTGATTTATAAATCATATTCTAAGATAATTGCAATCCATTTTCCCCTTTTACCATCAGGATCTTGATTTAGAATGTCCTTAACAGCTGTATGTGGGAAAAAAGTAATGATATGAGAGTGTAAAATGTAGACTTGGAAATATTTCAATGCTTTTATCAAGGCTAAGGCTTGTTTCTCCATGATATTATATTTGAGTGGAGCATCTCTTAAGGTTATAATGAAAAAGGATATGGGTTGTTCTTGCCCTGCATTATTATTTTGTAGCAACACTGCAGCAATAGTATGTTTAGAGGCAAATGAGAAGATGTAGAAATCTTTAGTGAAATCAGGATGAATAAGAACTGGTGTTTGAGTGAGAGCTTGTTTTACCAGTTCAAAATTACTGTTTGGATTCTAAGGTCCACTTAACCCCTGTTTCCTTTTTTAGCATGTTTGTGATATTCCTCAAAACTTCAGCAAGGTTGGGGATGAACCTTCTCAAAAAATTGATATTCCCAATAAAATATTGCAATTCTTTGAGGTTTCTAGGATGGATGATTTTCAATATGACTTCAATCCTTTTAGGGTGTACTTTGATTCCCTCTTCATAAATTATGTGGCCAAGAATTTTTCCTTCTTGGAGACCAAAGAGTGTCTTTTCGAGATTCAAAGATAAGCCATATTTTCTGCATTTCTCGAAAACTTTTCTAAAATGAATCAAATGTTATTTATCAGTATTGGAGAAAATAGTAATGTCATCAAGGTAAATAATTATAAAATAGCCTATGTCTTCTAAAAAAACTATGTTTATGTCCCTTTGGAATGTGGCCCCTGCATTCATCAAACCAAATGGAATTTTAACATAGATGAATGTACCCCAAGGTGTGGTAAAAGCAATTTTATGTTGATCACTTGGGAGTACTAGCACTTGGTTGTAGCCTGAAAAACCATCCAACAGTGATATTCTTTTAGATCCAACCACCTTTTGAAGTATATGGTCCATTTTAGGCAAGGGATAATTATCTTTTAGGGAGGCTCTGTTTAGATTTCTAAAGTCAATGCAAAGGCTAATTTCCCTGGTCTTCTTCCTGACAGACACAAGGTTAGACACCCACTATTATTATCTAAGGAGAACTATGATCCCAGCATCATACATATTCTTAATCTCTTTCTCAACTAAAGGTAATCAAACATGGTTTATCCTTCTTAGTTTTTGTTTGAAAGGTTTCTAATTTTCCTTAAGAGGAATTTTGTGTTCAATGATGCTAGTATCATATGATTTCAGATCTTTGTACCTGCATGCAAACACGTCTCCAAATTCTTTGAAAGGTTTAATATATTCTTGTTTGATATGAGTAGGGAGAGTGCTATATAACTTGATCATTTTGGGTTCATCTATGCTGCCTATGTTATGTTCTTCTACATTGGCTTCTGTAGGCTCCATCTTTGGATTTTTAGCTACATCATTGAGATCAAAAAACTCGTCTAATGGTGTAAGACCTCTTGGTATTGAATCATTTTTACATTGTAAAACTTCAAGGTCCTTTTGATCTATTTTGTTCAGTAATTCTGTTGTATAAAGATGTTCCATTTTATTTATATCAGCAGTGGAGGACAGCTATGTTTTATGGACTTTTTTTTCATCAAGATAATAATTTTCATGGCTTGAGCTAGGTGTTAATTCAGCAAAATCATTCTTTGATTGCAGAAAATCATCAATGTGTTTATCAACTTCAAACACTTGCCAATAGTCTTCATTGCCAGGAACTATATGGCTATTTTTCACTTTGATACTGAATTTTTCATTTACCTAGGGTATCTGGCAATTGCTGGCAGCAAAGGCAAGTTCATTTGCAAGGTTGTTTTGAGCTCTAGGGATGAAAGTGAGTTCATATTTTTTAAAGGTTTTTAGGAGATCTAGGGAAGCATTCCTATATTCTCTCAATCTTGGGTTTTTGGCTGAATACTCCCCTACTATTTGCCTAATAATTAGCTCTGAATCTCATTGGACTAATACTTTCTTGGCTCCTAAATCTTTGAGCAAATGTAGGCTAAGTAGGAGAGCTTCATATTCTGCAATGTTATTCGTGCACTAGAAATCAAGTTTATAAGGATGTCCTTGGTTTGTATTATGTATCCATACACCAGCTTTAGAACTTGTTTTGCTAGAAGAGCCATCAAAGCTCATTTCCCAAAGTGTTTCTGTCTCATATTCAATTTTATTTGGTTGTTTAGGGTTGCTAAGGTTAAGGCTATCATATTTTTCTTTTAGGGGAAAATTTTACTGTTTTAGGAGGTTCAATCCTCTCATTTTCCTTTTCTTGTTGGCTGATTTCATCCTCATTTTACAAGATAAATGAGTCTAAATATGAATGAATAGAATAAACAGGAGTGTTGTTTGGCCTATCTATGTTTCTTACCATAAATTTCATATGATATTCTATGTATAATCTTCTATTTTGGTTAAAAACAGGTATGGTAGCATAAGACATGTCCATTTGAAGGCTTCCTTGAAGTTTTGCTCCCCATGGTCTAGATAGAGGCATGTCATATTTTGGGGGAATGTCAGCAACAACTATGTCCATAACTAGGCCCTTAGTAGGAATTTCTGCTAGATTGACACATAAATCCTTGATCAAGCCTAAGAACTTGACTCTACTTGAATCAAAGGAATACAGGTCCTTGTAAGGTTTAGTAATATCTAAGCCTAATATCTCCATCACTACTTTTGGCATAAGGTTGTGAGAGGCACCAAAATATAGCATGGCATTGTGTAAAACCTTATCATGTATATTCAAGCTGACATAAAATGGAGGAATGGTTCCTTCTTGGTATTTTCCCTCTACTTCAGGACCAAACAACAGTTCTGGTTTATCATCTGTCAAGTTTAATGTATTAGTATCATTGCCTATATTCAAAGCTTCAAAAACTTAATTTTTATATACATCTTGGGTTACTAGTTCAGCTAAGGGTATGCTAATTTTGATCTTGGAAATCTCACCTTCATGGTTGAAAGGGACTAATATTTTCAACATATTTATATATGTTTTGTCAAGCATAGTCTTTTCATCAATTCTGATTCGCTGAGTTTTATTAGGACTGTTATTTAGGACAGATTTCTCAAGGCCACTAACAAAAGTACTAGAGCAGCTTGGGTCAACACTTTTCTCATTGGTTTTGTCCTTATTTGAGTCTATTTTCTTAGTCAAAGTGTTAATTGTGTTTGCTGTATTTTTAGGAGAATTTTATGAAGTTTTCCTAACAGTAGTACTTGTGTTTTCATCATTGGAAATTTCTGGTTTCCTTTTGCTTCTAAGATCATATTTTCTGTGCACCTCCATTGTTGCATTTTAAAACCCCAATTAGTAATCTTCAAAATCCTCATGATTATTTTCAACTTGTTCTAAGGAGAAGAAACGTTGTTCTTCTTCAGTGAGGAAAAAATATATCTCATTGTCAGATCCTATCAGATTTACATGATTTTCTTCTAATCTTTCAATTTCCATTTCTTCTTCCTAATCTACATAGTTTTGCTGAAAGGGATGCCTAATTTGCTGGTCATTCTCTCTTTCTCTATCTTGAATAGGGTCACTTCTGAAATTTGGATTTATATTTTTGTTTTTGGAATTGATTAGGCTTTCTCTTGGAGGAACTCTATCATTTAAGTTTATCTTCTCAAGCATTTCATCCATTACTCTCACTAAGTTATCAATTTTGGCATCAGATGATGAGGTTGATGCCATTGTTTCATCTTTATATGTAACTATTTTCTCTGATTTTAATCTAGCTCTTTTCTCAATCATATTTGCTTCCACACTAATAGCTCCCCTTTGCATGTCTTCTAAGGTTAGGGGTTCTCTTTCTCTTAGCTGGCAGGCCATGTCTGGATAAAAGCCTTTAGGAAATTTAGCTTAGGCTAGACCTAGTGGAGGTTTCATGTTTTGGGGAAGCGCATTGTAAACAATATTGAGTCTAGTGCAATAATCTTGGACACTTTCCCCAATATTTCTTTTAAGTTTTCTATATTCTGAAAGGATTTGGAGAGGGCTCCTTTTAATTTCCCATTTGTTTATGAATGCTTGGTATAAAGAAGGGAGATCATTTATGCTATTAGGAGTTAAGCTTTTAAACCATTTCTTGGCTTCTCCTCGTAAACTTTGGGCAAAGATTCTCATCTTAATTGTCTCTTCTTCTATTTCCATGTAATAAAAGGAATCATCCATTTTATCTACATGTTGTTGGGCAGTTGTAGATTCAGTTCCAATGAAATGGGGAATTCTAGATTGATAATCATTTGGTAAAGGAACCAGAGGTTGTGATAACACTAATGGGGCATACCATGCTGCCATGGTGGGAGAAAATGGGGGATTTACAAGAGGGGGATTGGTAAAAGGAAAAGTGGGATGAAATGGAGTGTTTTTAACTGTGGATGTGTGGATGGGGGTGGTGGAAGTGCTTGGACCAACAAACTGATTATGAGAAGATTTTTTATGGAAAGAACTGAAGTGGTGGAGAAGCTGAAAACCAGAAGGAGTAGAAGGAGAGGCTTCTATGCTAAAGTTCTACTACAAATCTATGGGCTCAAGGTCAGATTGATCAATATTACTATGTGACTTGGCTCTAAATGGGTTCTTTGTGTGAGACAAGTCAAAGTGATGATCTTTCAAGACTGTAAGGTTTTCAGGGACAGATTTTGTTCTTTGGATGGTTCTATCAGTAATTAAATTTCCAGCTTTAGAAGTTTGGAAGAAAATATTTTCTGGATCATCAACCATTAGAGGAGGATTAGGGTCTGGATGAGATCTAGTATTGATCCTATGTGAAGCCATATTTCAAGTTCAAAATGTAGAGAGGCTGAAAGCTCTACGAACTATTTTTTAAATGTTTTGACCTCTCTAAGTGTTTTAGTACCTTTCTAAAATATGGGACTAGGCTTCCAAACTTCATTAGGACTGATTTGATACAATCCTAAGGGAATATAAAATATCTAGTGGGTTAATAGACCTACTGGGCCTAGTGGAGTTGCCAAGTGGAAATTTTAGATTTTTTGAAGGTAAAATGTGTTATGGTCCACCACCAACAAGTAATAAAACCAATCAAGGAATGTTTTTGGGTTTTCTGAGTTTTAATATGGTTCTTATGGTTTCTGGAGTCCTAAGGAGTACTCAGTTTGTCACTGACTCAAAAGTCCCACAGTGATCACCAGAATGTTGTGATTTGGCAGATTGGCATATAAAATGAAAAGGAAACATGGAACCAATCTTTAGAGTTATAGGACCTAGCCTTCCTAGACTCAGAGAGGGATCTCTCATGTTATTTGCAAAGGATGTGTGCTTGTTTGTTCTTCAAAGGTTGATTTTAGGCTAGTTATTAAGTGCAAGGTTTGTTCGATTGTTTTAGTTGGACATAATGATCAAATAGCATAGATAGAATAGGAAATCTATGTGTCATTGGGAAATGGAGTCAAAATGGAAGTCATGATACGTTCATAAAAGGATTAGGGAGTATCATAGGGAAAATCTAAATTGGCCAGTAGATCTTCAAAGTTTTTGGAATAATGAGGTGAACATTAAGGATAAGAATGAAAAGTAGCACAAAGAGAAATTAAGAATTCTTTATCATGTACTTTAAACAAGAGACATCTTTCAAGGTATTTGTTTTCAAGAAAGCCAAAGGACAGGGCTAACCATAGAATTCTTTGGACAAACCTTTAATAATAAAACCTTTCAAACAACAATCCAACAATCAAAAGACTACTTTCAAATAAGAAAACATATGAGATAAATAGTAAGAGCAACCTAAGATCAAACAAAAATAATCTAATCTCCTTTTCACTAACTCTCTAAGGATGTTCAAAGAAACTTTTTAAAGGCAGACCAGAGGATAGGGTGCACCATAGACTTCCCTGGTTTAGACTCTACTGAGCATACTTTAAAGAAGTTTCAGAAACAATTCTCAAGTTGTACTCAAAGGAGCATGGACTCACCACTGAATTTCCTGGTTTCACTCTATTGAAATCATTCCTTAAAACAACCTCTCAAGCCGTATGTTAGCTCCCCGTAATTTTCTAGATTGATTGAGATACAAATTGACAAGGGTAACATCAAACCAAGCTTTAGAGTTCTAGGATCTAGCCTTCCTAGTCTTAGAGAGGGATCTCTCAATATGTTTGTAAGGATATAGCTTGATGCTTGTAAAAAAATTGATTTTAGGCTAGATGTTAAGTGCAAGGAATTTTGATTGTTTTTTGGTTGGGTATGATACTTTGATAGATTTTAGATAGGAAACATGGAAGATTGTTAAGTCATTGGGCAATGGATTCTAACAAGGTCCACATAAGTTTGAAAATGGTGTTAAAGGAATTTGTAGGGCACGTTTACTTGGTTGGTGGATCTTTTAAGGTTATGATGGATTTATTAAATGGACATTAAATATTGAGAACAACAAACTAATAAAGGGCTGAAACAAAATCCTTTATATACTTGTAAACTGAGGGAGTTAGAAAATTTATAAGAACAGCAAGAGAATCAAAGGCATAAGAAGAACCTAATCCATTTGATTTTAGACTTAAAACAGATAATTAACCAAGACAAACATTTGATTCCAAGAACAAAATATTTCAGTGGCAACAATATGCAGGGCTAACCATAAATCACAATTGTTGCTAACTAATCTAATTTATTCAAGAAATGGACAAGCTAAGAATTTGTTAGAGAGAAAATAAATGATTTCTCTAATGTATCTTCGTAGAAGAAAACATTAAGGCAGTGAAGGATAAACAGATTTAAGGTGCCATTAGAAAAAATTTCATAATCTAAATTCTTTGTCCTACTGCAACATAGCGAGATGGAAAACATAATGAAAACTAGAAAACATAAAAAAAAGAAAACTTCACCATCAACCAAGCCTATAGATTCTGCAAGCAATCCTTCTCCATCAACAAAAAAATCAGATCAAGCATGAGTTCCAAGACATCAATTTCTCTTCAAGAGCTTCAAAGGACTATGTATTATCCCAGCATCAGTCATCAAAATCCAACATTTACAATGAGTTCCAATGCAGTATTTATACTGCAAATGAGGAGGTGGAACTGTTCTAGGGTTCAAAATGTTATTAATGACAGAGTAAATACGTTCCTAGCCTGGAAAACCATGCAAGGCCTAAGGTAGGAACATGTGTGCAACTACTTCTCAGCTAATAACTCTGTCTTAACTGTAGGAGAAAAAGTTGACTTTGAGGCTTTATCCTCATCTTTATAATAACTATCCTGATAGTTTAAAATATATTCTTTGGTGTAATAACTGCTGATTTTCTTTATAGATAGAACCTAGGCTCAATGTGTTAGTTAGATATTTCTAAGGAAATAACTGCTCTTTTTCGATGTATTCGAGGCCTTTTAGCCTAATATTTCCTTTAACTTTATCATTAAACTATGCTTTAGGCCTAATTTTTCTTTAAGTCTTCTTTAATCATCCTTCTGGATTTGTTGTCCAACTGTGTCTTTATCTTTAATCTTCATGCTAATCTCTGCTTTCCTTTGATTTCTTCGATTAAGCCTTTAATATTCTTCACTGATTTTGTTTTGTTTCTACATGCAGGTGTTTCTTCTATGCGCTGGAGGGTTTGATTTGTTCGGTCAATGACCATGAAAAACCTCAGAGATTACCCCTTTTTGTCCTCTTTTCTGCATTTGATTAAGCTTTGAGGATTGATACCCTCGGCCTTGTGCCACTGGAAGTTTTTGATTGTGGGAGACCTTTTAATACCTTTTCCACTATTGAACCTGCATAAACAAACAAAAATATTAATTAAAACTTGCGAGCTGGGGTAAGACTGCTTTGTACGGCTCGGTAGAGGGCGAAAGGGTAGTGCAGAAGGAGGAGAATGCATCAGGGTGGATTCCATGGAGAAAACTATGAAAATAGGGTTCAAATCTGCCTGTGGCGTGAAAATAAGGATAGGCGGTTTTGCAGAAAACCGGAGATGGTTTTTGCACGGGGTTAGAGCGGTAAGTGGTAATGAGTGGACATAACATGATACACGTCAATGGTTGACACATATGCTTCCGAAAATGTGACATTTACTTGAGCTGTATGTTCGGGAGGTTTGATGAAATGGAGTGTGAAACGGCCCAACAGCCGTTAGATCTTCAAGCTAAAGATCTAAGGCTGAGAATGAGTGCGATAGGAGAGGAAATGCATGGTGGAATAATGAGGTGGGGCCAGGGTGACGCAAGGCAATTTTTCGCGTAGCGGGAAGGCTTGAGGTTGGGTAAATGATGAGCACCATGGGTTTATAGTGTTAAAGGGTTGTAATCTAGGTTGGGGTCAAATATAAGAAAAAGGTGGAAGTGGGAGGGAGTGAAGGCGCTCAGCAGTGGGATCGGGAGATGACATCACTGTGGAGGGACTAGGTGTACGGAAGAGAAACTCAGGGGTGTACCTCCGCACTGAATCTCAGCCCTGGATCTGAGATTCACCATGGTCAAAAGGGTCAACTACGGGGGCACTAGGGGAGACGCACTACCTGTCAGTGCCCCCATAGTGAATCTCGAGCTGCTGATTAGGAGGAAACGGACAGGTCCATATTAACCCGAAGAAGTGAGATGAGCATCGGCAGAAAAACACCGTCGTGGTGAGAATTTTACAAAGAGAAGGGGCGGAGTTGCGCTGAATGGGAGTTGTTGACCTGGAGGATCAACAGTGATGATTGAATCGGGGACATCTGCAGAGGAAAAAAGAGTTCGAGAACGAGGAAATGGGGATTTGTGGAGGGTACGGCCAATGGATAAGAGGGGCAATTGCGATGGAGAAGCGTTGATGCGATGAAGTGCGATGGATGGAGGGTCGTCCAATCAGGATCGAGATTGACGGTGGAGATGTGATCAGAGCATCTTATATCGGCGGTTCAGGCAAGCGTATTTTTAGATTTGCGATGTGGTGATTAAGAACGGGCCATCCGATCTAGAGGATCAATAGTAAAGATCTTATCAGCAGGGGACCATCGGCGGAGAATGAAAAGGGTTGCCGAGGAAAACGTCGAAGTGCGATGCAGCACGAACCGTCAGATTTGAGGAAGATCAACGGTCCAGATTTCATCAACAAATTAGCATATCGGCGGTGGTAGGGGGTCCGGGAAAGAATAAATAGGAATTGCGATGTGCCGATGAGTCGATGGGCTGCGCTTGGGCATAGAGCGTGGTCTTATGGTGGAAAAAGGGGCTAAAGCTAAGTCGAACAACGCTTAAGGCCTATTTCATATAAAAGAGCGGAATAAGGCCAAAAATGAGGTTTTTTGGGTTTTTTAGAGCTTCCGGTAGGATAAAAAGGATAGCTTTAAACCATTCAAAAAGGGATTTTTTATGATTTGAAGGGTTTTTATGGGAAAATGAGGGTAAATGAGGGATAAAAGGGAATTTTTAGGGGAATGAGATGAATGTTTAGGATAAGTGAAAAATGAGTGAAAAATGGAGGGATTTTGGAGGAAATTATGAAGGTGAAAAGATGGAAAAAATGGCTAAAAACAGTTTCTTTTATAACAACAGGGCTTCTTGAGGAATTTTGAATGAAGATTATCAATGGAATGGATTTCTTGAGGATAAAGGACACAAAGAGGCTTCAAGAAGTCACAGATTTTGCATGCAATTTGTTTCTTGAAGGCTAAAGACCTGTTTTGCCATCTTTGAATATGTCAAAATTATAGATGGTCAACACCATACTAAAAGGAACATGGACTTACCAAAAGAGAAACTCCTTGGTTATACTCTATTGAATTATTTCTAAAATAATAAGCTAGATGGAACTGGAGGGCAATTAAGAATCCTCCAATTAGACCTTGCAAAATAAAACATTAAGAAAGTGAAGAGTAAACAGAACTAAGGTGCTTTCAGAAGACATTTCTTAGCCTAAAACCTTTACTCTACTGTAACAAAGAAAGATGAAAACATAATGAAAACAGGAATGAGGGTGTAAGTGGCATGATGAAATGAGGGAAACATGCCTAAAAAATGGAGTTTTCTTTGCAGCAGGGTAAACTTTGAGAGGGAAAAAGATAGGAAATTTTTTAGAAGAATAGTTAGGTTTAGGATGATGAAGGAAGTGAGATTTCTAGAACTCACAATGTTTCTTTGAATAATTGTTTCTAGAAATCTAGGCTTTACAACTTATTCATCCTTTGATATCAATAGAACTATTGATGACTAACAAAATAACAACATTGACTTCAAGTTTCTTTTCTTGAGCCCTTGCAAGAATTTCATGTGCTTCAACAAAATTGTTATTATTTGTCTTGCAGCTTCTAGTCTCCGCCCTCAGACTCCTAAGTATATATGCTATATCAAGATAATACTCTTCTCTTTAGTACTCAACTAACTCTTCCCATTCCATGGAATTCACATTAGGTTTGTAAGGGGAATCATGTGAATTGTAGTCCATAATTTTTCTCTTCATATTTAGCCTTCTCTTTTCTGAAAACATGCCATGCTAGATAAACCAAATAGAGATCATAATAAAAATCATACCTCAATGATCTTCATGGATGCTATTGCATATGCATAGGAAAATTCATATTAGCACAGTACAATATAACAATCATATCAACTCATACTTAAATATCATAACTATAACCATAAAAACGCATGCATATTAAACACATAGACAATTGATATGCATGCATAATAATATCCATTTACCCTGAGCTCTAGTGTTGCAACCTCTCTCTCCTACCACCCTATAACCAACTCCTCCAACATTTACCCATTGTTACAAACTCTCCAGGGAAAATATGAGTTGAGTGTCACTATGATATGACCCAACCTCCAAGTTCCAGTTATGGAAGTGGGGCATACGAACCGAAAGCTTACGATTACCTCTCAAGAGCACCATATCACCCAGAATTCAACTCACAACATCTAATGATGATATATTGACCTAGAAATTTTCTTTCATAATCTTAACACCCCAACTGCACCCTTTCCATGTTGTGCATGCAGTTATAAGACTCCAATCGCACCCATAAGCCCGACTGCATGCATTTTTTACCCAAATTTCTTTCTGTATGCCAAAATTTCCGATATATGTGCGAATTTCTTAGGCTAGCCTCTAGACTACTACCCAAAACTTTCCAGAATCAATTTTAAGATGATGAAAATTATAAAAAATCGATACTAGGGATATATCATTCCCAACCATGCCTAATACATGATTGACATTTCGTCAAACATATGATAAAAATATAATCTATGGGCTATGAATGCATATTTGATCATAAAATTCTCATAGAACCATCAAGAAGGTCTAATTCCCTCTCAAGTAGTTGCAACAATAGTTGTTACCCCATGCATTTATCAACCATTCAATAACTTATAGAATCATGAAGAAGATCCATAGTAAGATCACATCATATAACCATGCATATAACCAACATATAACTAGAATTTAAACAATAAAAAATAATAATGCCATAAAATTAACAGAATAACCAGAAAATGTGCTCATTAATCTCATTAGAAAAATAACTCATATTAACATATGAAAAAACAAAGCAAGTTACGGACTTCCATGTACCACCCAACCATAGATTGGAATGAATTTATTTCAGCAAATCAACCTCATACTATATTCCAAGCATGAATTTGGGATCTCATGGCATTAACTATTACATCAAAAAACAGGGACTCTAGAGGTTAAACCACCTCCACCCTCAAACTATCGTGATCTCACCTAAAATTGTCTCGAGATCACAAAACCAAAACAAGCTTGGATGCCTCATAATTCCTTCAGCATACCCAGAGGAATTTTATTGTCTCCACCCACCTATGGAGGGTTTCCCAGAGAAAACCATCTCCACCCCAACCCTTGGGATTTTCTTCAGACCGCCTCAACCAGATCCAAAACGTTTCGGAAATCCAAATCTCAGCCAATAATGAATCCCATTACACCATGGCTATCTTGGAAATGGTAAGGAAAGGCTGAAATCAATGTTAACCCAGGAAAAACTCATGCCAATTATAAAAAATTAATGAAATAATCAAATGCATGTATCATGCTTTCACATCCCAACATGGAAATCACACATGCAACCTATTACCTACAAAATATTCACGTTGTAATTATTGATCAAAATTTCTCCTTGCGCTCCCTTGCTTTCCTTCGCTTGTCCTTCCTAAAAATCCAAGTGAATACTAGAGTTCTCCAAGAATGCTCTAAGTGTGCAAGAGTGTAAGACAACAAAATAAAACTAACAAAAAGTTGTGAATAGTATTCCACGAGAAGAGCGTAAGATTTCTCTCACACAAGCCACCGCAATGGAAATTTCTCCACCATTCAACATCGACAACACACAAGCCACCACAATGGAAATTATTCTACCATTAAACTTTGACAACAAACAACACTACATACGATTCATCTCATCTTGCATGGGAACCATGACTCATGCAGTCTGCTCATTTGTCAACCAGTCTGCACCATGTTGACCTTGTCTGGTTCCACAACATCAGATATGGAATCATAATCATGTCTATCAACCAAGTTATTTTTGGCCCACCTAGGATTCACATATGAATTTGTGTCACCATATTACCCACAGTCTAATGAATAGGTGGAAGTTGTTAACAAAGTGCTCAGAATAATGTTACAGCGTATGGTCAACAACCATAAAATAAACTGGAACCATATTATTTTTTCAACCCTGTGGGCACATCGCACGACAGTTAAAACCTCAACCAAATTTACACCTTTCCAGCTAGTGCATGGAGTAAAATTTTTGATTCCCATCGAACATGAAATCCCCAATTTACACGTAGCCAAAAAACTCCTCGATGATACCCAACCTTTAGAGAAACGGTTGGTACAGTTAGAACTCATCGATGAAAATCGACAAGATTCACTCCAACATAATGAGGCACATAAAAAATAGGTAAAATCATCATTTGACTGTAACATCACCCCTTATTCACTTAGAGAGGAAAAGTTAATCCTCCACTATGATGTTGCAAAAGAGGCCTTAGGACCCATGAAGTTTGAAATGTTATGGAAAGGTCCTTACATCATAAAACATTTCCTTGTCTAGGGAGCATACATCCTATCAGAACCTGACGCTACATGCCTAGCTAACCCTCTCAATGGGCTCTACCTCAAAAAATTTCACCCATAAGGGCAGGAATTCTTAGCCTTAGAGATAAGATGCATGTTGCTTAATTTTCTTGAGATGATCGAAATCATTGAGGACTTGTTCTAAGAAATTCTATAGTGTCACAGATGGATCGTCCCCCCATCCATTATTTTGGACTAGTTTATGGAGCCTCATGATGGTCGCAAAATATAGCAGCAGTCACTTGGGCCATATACTATTCTATCTGATCGACATTCCTCACTAATGGAGTATGTAGCGGATCACCTACCAATAATCATGCAGAATATGATGCAGTCATCAGGCTCTTGAGCGATGCCTCCAACCAAGGCATTTTCCATCTACATGTCTACCTCGATTCCAAGCTAGTGGTTTCACAGTTAAACCAAGATTTTGAAGTATGGAATTCGCAAAAATTTAGGAATTATTTGCATGCAGAATGATTAAGTTGTCAGTTTGATCATATTGCATTCACACATTTACCAAGAAATCAAAACCCAACAACTGATCACATAGCTAATCATATCGTAGACTGGAATGCATCTCGTATAAACCATCATCCATAGAAAAACAAAACATGAAAACATAGATATCCATCATAGGTACATAACATCCATCAATAAAAACAAAAAATTTCCATAGACACATCATAAGAGCCGCAAAAATACACATCTCGCATATATATACAAAACAATATGAGTCATATTGTACAAGCCATGTCCCCAACCATAATGTCAGTTAAAAAATCTATATACATGTCATCAAAATAGGTAAGCATCCTCATAATGGGTGCTTTCCCTCTGGATCCACATCTACACCAGATGCCAACATAGGTGCAGTAGCCAAAACTACAAGTGCCACACGACACAAAGTCGGGTGATGCACCCTCTCTCGAGCCATCAGATTTTCGAGCCATGTATCATCCAAGTCATAAACAAAACCCTGGATCGACATACCTCAGGTCAACCTCTCTAACTGACTCCATGATTTGGCTAAATCTGCTGCATGAGCGTCCGCAGCATGGACCCGAGCCTCAGCAGCAGCTAGCTTCTCCTTGAATTCCGCCGCCCAAGCCTCAGTCGCCTCAGCATGGGAAAGAAGAGCATCATCCACTCTGGTAGCTGCATCACTGCTGACCTCCCCTTAAGGGTCCCCAACACCTCCCTTCCCCCCAACCTTGTCCTGATAGACCCCACCTAGGCCCCTCCTCAACGGTTGATGCCCTACCAAGTGGGCAAGAGGACGCTCCACCAGACCCATGTCTGCAAGAGAAAAAAAAACAATGTCAGTGTCAGCATAAAAGACATATAAATATACACATCATAAAATCCTCAAAAAATGTAGCAAAAAACATCAAAGGTCGCACCTGCTGGTCCCCATGTGTAACCGACAAGAAGAACCATATCCGGGTCCCCCCCAGAAGTCCATCGCCAAGTATGGATAGTCCAGGCCTCAATAGTCTCATGCAAATAGCGACCAACCTCCCCTCCTCCACAACAGGGCATCATGAATGCCCACCGCCACATCAAAGGATCCATAGGAGGACCCAGGGGCACAGGCACAAAAGTTCTGATCATCACCACCCTCAAAAACATAATACAGCATAAGATGCTTGCATAGGTGAAGACCTTAGACCTCCCCTGCAGACCTTCCCCAGCTGTGACACCATGCCATCATAAACATGGAAATCCCAGTCATAGAAGTGACAGGCCTGTAGCCGGTGCAAGACGCAAAAATGAGGACATGATTCCCTATTGGGAGATGATAACCCTATCAAGTGAACTATCATCGCCAAGGCACCCCTCTTAGCTAAATCAGTCACAAATTCTATTCGAACACATCCCTGTGTAAGTGGCTTGGGACCACAATTCTCCTCAACCCAGTAGTTTGTGTTCACCCTCCCAAGGGAGAGTGAGTGTGGAAGAGCCTCCCCTGAGACAATAAACCAGTTAAGAAGTAAAAATCTGTATCTAGACGGATGACGACATCTCTACACCACAACACCATCACTCGTTGTCTCCTGTTCCAGTAACGAACCAGGAAATGAAGAAGACTATCATGTGATCTCAATATATTTTCTCTATAAATTTGAGCAACCTACACTGCACCAAAAACTCTCAAGAATTTGGGTCCTGTGCCATAGTTGCGGGAATATTAGACCAATTGCGCTCACACCACAACATCTTATTATCAAAGACAAACAAAAAAATCAGTGGCTAAAATCAAGAAACCAAAAATTCCAAAAGTTTTGACCATCATCGCGCTTGTGTTGAGAACAGATGCGATGACCATGCATCTGTATTAGATACATATGCATGCATCATCACGCAAAAGCTTCATGAAGCGCGATGACCTCACAGGAAGACTGTTAGGTCCCTATATTACTAGTCTAGTCTCTTATTATGTAAGAGTAGTCCCCCATTATTGTTATTGTTGTACCCCTGTAACCCCCATATTGTTATTATTTTGCCCTTACATTATTATTGTTAGGTCGGCTAGGATTATATTGTGACCCCATGGACTCCTATATATAGAAAGGAGGTTTTTTCATTTGTATCACCCAAGAATTATTCATTTATGTAATTTAAAGGAGGCTACACCCTTGAAGTTGCTTATTTCTAAGGCATCGATCTCTCTTTTCTTCAATTTTTGGAGTTGGTTTCATAACATTTGGTATTGGAGCTTTGGATTCTAGTGTTTTGCTGCTCCAAATAGGTAATCGTGGAATTTTAGCTATAATTTTTTTTTTTCTACGAATGTTTAGAATCGGAAATTCTTACAGAGATAAGCATAAATCCTGAGGAACATCGTGTAAAAATTTCAGATCTTGTTTCGGAATATTTGCGAAGATATGATCTGTGGACGTTAGGGTTTTTACAGGCTCCCAAATGTAATGTAAACAGGTGATCATGGAATTTTCGCTATAACATTTTTTATATGAAGGTTCAGAAGCTGAAATTTTTACAGAGCAAAGATGAAATCCTGAGGAACGTCATGTAAAAATTTCAAATCTTGGTTCACAATATCTCCGGAGATATGATCTGTGGAAGTTAGGGTTTTTCAGGCTCCCGAATTTAACCTAAATAGGTCATCGTGGATTTTTCTCTAAAGCTTTGTTTCTATGAAGTTTCAGAAGCTGAAATTGTTAGGGAGCCAAGCCGAAATCCAGAGTAACTTCGTGTAACAATTTCAAATCTTGGTTCTCAATAGTTTCAGAGATCTGATCTATGGAATTTAAGGTTATTTCAGGCTCCTGAATTTCATCTAAAAGAGATGAATGTGGGAAAATTGTCATAACTCTCTCTCTGGGCATCAAATTTGAATTTTGTAAAACGTGGCCACAATTACATGAACTTTAGTTTTCTGTGTATAAATTTTAGAGCCAAAGGATGAAACAGTGACATGTGGCACACCATACAAGTTCGCTCTACTGAACCAGTCCATAATTTGTTCAATGTGGGAGATTGGGAATAATGTTTCCTTGAAGAATCCAAATTAGGTCACACCTATGGCATTGAAAATAATATTCAGAGGGCTACTATAGGACTGAATTTTAGATATTTACGATCCGAAATCACGGAGACAATTTAGTTTCCATATCGAGCACCTCAAAAGCAAGAAACAAGTGTGTATTTGTTTTCAAATTGCATGTCTTGTTTGAAAAAACAATTTGAAGTGATTCCAAGGGCATATTGAAGAATTTTTATTAGCATTGGGTTCTATAATGGCTCCCAAAAATAATTTCATATTCTTTAAGCCCTCAAAAAGCTATACTATGATGCATTAAGAGGAAGAATTACAGTATGAGATATCAAAATTATGGTACCAAGTGCAACAAATTTCGATCTTACAAAGAGCATTCAAAGATGACATAGATGGTTTAGAAGAAAAAATGAATTCTAAGTTGAACGGTTTGAAGGATCAAATTAAATATAATATGGATAACGAAGTAGTGGAAGATCACGTCGAGCATCAACAACAAGTTCTACAACTCTCAAAGGATAACCTAAATTTGGTGTAGAATCGAATGAAACAATAGGAAGATCAACATCACAACGAAATAAGTTTTGAAGCAGTGACAAAAACAAGAAATCGATGAGTAAAAAATCAATCAATTCAAATATCAACAAGTAGAAGAACTTTCTCGTTCAAAATTCCACATGGGAGGATGAGAATTTTATACAAAAGAATCAAGAAATAATAAAGCGTTGAGGACAACACTATTTTGAAGGAGAGGGGCATGTTAGGTCCCTATATTACTATTCTAGTCCCTTGTTATGTTAAAGTAGCCCCCCTTATTGTTATTGTTGTACCCCTATAACCCCCATATTATTATTATTGTGCCCTTACATTATTATTGTTAGGTCAGCTAGGATTATATTTTGACCACATGGACTCCTATATATAGAAAGGAGATTTTGTCATTTGTATCATCCAATAATTTTTCATTTATGTAATGTAAAGGAGGTTGCCCCATCGAAGTGGCTTATTTCTAAGGCATTGATCTTTCTTTTCTTCTATTTTTGGAGTTGGTTTCATAAAAAAGACTTTATTCTCCGCGAGGTTTGAACAACTCAGCCTTGATCACCCGCTCGGTCGAGGAAAAATATATACAAGAAACTCGTACAAATCACATTTATACAGACCCCCTAGACAAAAAATGACAAAATTGAAAAGTAGGACGTTCAGGGCCCTACCTGACACTGATGACGCAAATCCCGAGTACTTAGACTGATCGTAACAGTAAGAAAGGCTCGGAAGTAAGGACTCATATCTAACCTTAGACTCTCAAACAACACAAATGAATTGAAATGAGCCATATTGGCCAATATATCGCCCTTTTATCATTATTTGACAAACCATAATTGGAGCTTAGAAAGCCCAATTGAAAAACCACAAGAAACATAGTGATCAACACTTCATCACGTTCAAGATAGGCTCCATAAATCCATGCCTCAAAATAAGTCATTTTTTCAGTCACAATAGGTATGCCCTCTCTTATTACTTTCCATTCAACGCTATTTTCAATATGTTTGAATAGAAAAAATGCTTTTACTTGGGGTATTGGTTGCAGGTATTAAAAAAACGCTGAATCACCAGTTGCCCCAACCAATAAAGTTACAAGAGCAGGTATCATTCTACCCCTAGCATGATAGGCTCCCCAAAGAATCTTTACATATCCTAACATCATTTCTCCACAGATATCAACCATAGGTTCCAATCACCTGACCATATTTATCATCACCTCACCTTGCACATGGTGAAAATTCTCGCAGATCGGTAGAACATCACCCTCCATGGAATCCATCACTCATGTAGACCATACACCAAAGGTCTGGATTATGGCCATAAAATCCAAGTCCAAGAAGTAATTCATGTTCACTCATTTGTCATACATCAAGTCAACTTTCGCCCATGTCATGTTAAAACCCATTTCCCGGACTACCATTCTCATCAACAGACCCAATACACACAATCATGTCTCACACTTGGCCTATCACAACACCACCAACATAGCCCATCTGCGACAGTGTTCATCTACTTCATCACCCCTGCACCGAGACCAACCAATGGGGCCCCCACCCTTAGCAAAACACAGTCCTCACACCATAGTGATGGATTATTTTCATGTTTATAGGGGCACTCGTCTTCGTGCTTGCACATCCAAACCCATTATGTATTCTTTTGGGAAGTGTACAATTTTTTTTTAGCAGAGAAATCCCACCCATATATTCACATTTCTCACTTGGTAGCAGTCCCTAATAACCATTGGCTGGAGCTATGCATTCTTTACCACACCCCACCATGACACTCATAACAACCACACACCCACCCTAGATGTCCTACCGACTCTAGGGATTTCCTCACCAGAAATGGTTATGACTGTCGCCACTCGCATTTACAAGCTCCGACCTCGGGCCACTTAAATACCATCAACAATTATAGCCATTTCTCGTCATCATGCCTAAGTTAATCTATCACACCACGCCCTGCTACATTAGAAACCTTGGTCCCTTGCATCAATACTCATTTTGGTTGGTTGGTGCTTCCTTCTTATCGACCACAACAAACATTTTCCAAGAAGGAGGTAGTACCTTGGATGACTCTCCACCTCAATAGGGGCATCCTCGGATGGCACCGTGGAAATCATCATTGCCCATTGAAGTCATTGATCCTCTTGACATTCAACTTCAAGATAAACATTCATGTCAAGATGGTATCGTACTTCATAACCATTTCACTCAGTTATAATTCGTTGAAGACCCATGAATTGATAATCATCTCTTTCAGCAATGCTTACAAGGGAAGGTCCCCCACAATTAAACACCCATGCATACAATGAGCACTTGTTCTAACACAAACATGCCATACCAATATTATGCGTTTGGGTATCACATTCAACCTAATTTTAAAGAAAAAATGCCCATGAGGGCGTCAACAATCATCGTCATCAACCAACAGTAGGTCATTACCACAAAAGTGACCTAAACATAACCTCTAGCTGTCAGATAAGCTTAACTAGTCAAAACTCATGAGCATGGGACATGCCTGCCTCGTAGAAATATTTTATTCATTCTATCTCTTGTATGGTTCCAACAGAGCATGGTGTCATTTTTACTCACGACAAGGGGTCTCCAACCTCATTTTTCAAGCAAGTGACTCTCTCTCTCTCCAAAGGACTACACTGAAAAATAAAATATAATGTATTTTGGTTATGCAGTTCTTCCTAGACCTCATACATTAGGGGGCAACTATTAACACTGGAAATTATTTCAAGAAAAAAAAAATAGAAAAGTTCAAGTAGAAGGTAAAAATAAAGATTTACAGGGAATAAATACATTACAGGAGCTGGAAAAATTAACTTTTCCTAAGGTTAGTAGGAAAATGCTTTGGACTGCACACATGAAGCACTGGCCCTGGGCAATCATTGCGGATTTTTCTTTGATAGTTGCGAAGAACATCGCGACTATCCCTCTAAAATTCGTGCGGTCCTGAGGTTGCGGAATGTAACCATCTGAGACCACTTGGCACACTTGGAGAAAAATATTCTCACTCAAGATAAGCAAGTATAGTCGCCTTTGAGCCACCTTGAGGCTTTAGTGCATCACAAAAAGGAATCATACCCCCACTCTTGTGTCAACATCCATGTTTTACTAAGAGGAGGGAAATTTTGAAATTTTTCTATAAAAGCTAGCCATGGGAAGGGAAATGGGAGACACATTGTTATGCTGGCCAAATTTCTTCTCAACAAACCAAATTGTGTTGTCCAGCAGCAAGAGGATTGAAAGGATTCAATTGTTGGCCATGAGACCTCAATCTCAGAGAGAATATTTCACCATGTGTCCGTCGATCTACCATCCTTTGAGAGGGAAGAGAGTCTTGCTAAAAACTTGAGGGGAAGAGACCCCATTTTCTTAGATAGTGGAGCTTCGTAGCTCGAAGGATCCACTACAAGAGATTTATCATTCTATATTCTACTACCACCAGCACCTAATAAAGGGAGAAAGCTCTCCATTTTTGAGTTATTAGTGTGTTTTCTCTATTGAGCGTGTTTCTTGTGCATGTTGTTTTATTTTTGTTTCTTTGTTTATGTAGCATGTTATCTTTCCATTTAACTTAGCTTATTACATGTTGAAATTGTTCCACTAACATTTGACAAACCACATGTGACTTGCTTGTAGGAAAGCAACCTCCCTATTAATCATAGTGTTTTTCGTCCACCCATGCGTGAAATACACTACCACAGTTTTCATTGTCGTTGTTTCATAATCATCATCCTCACCATTAACATCATCATTTTCATTATCACCATTGTGATTATCATTGTCATTGTCAACAATGTAGATCTATTGTAACCATGAATCTATTGAATTCTAAGAGAGAAAATATCTTGAGGTGCAAACCTCCTAAAGAGTGAAAAAATTGAAGAAATATTTTGCACCTCAAGTAATTCAATCCCTCTTAGAACTTAATAGATCTAGGGTTAATATCAATCCATGCTAGTTACTTATATGTGTGTGTGTATGTGTGTGTTTGTGTGTGTGTGTGTGTGTGTGTTTACCATTTATGAACTCCATGTTGAGCATGGAACAAATTACATCTCCATCATTTTGGGAAAGAGACATGACAAGAATTGAAAACCAAAAATAATTGGAGAAGAGGATTGCTCTTCTCAGTCTTATGAATCAGTTAAATAAGATTACATTGGAAACATTAACATTAAATGGCTACAGTGAGATAGACCTAAAACTGGACTAAGTGAAACTGAACTGGGACACTTGGATGAACAGTTTCAAAACTGAACAGGTGTTTGGAATTAGATTCTCCAACACTCCCCCTTAGTTAAAACCACATAAAAATTTAATTAAGATGCATGTTGGTCTATATCTTAGCTAGACTTACAATTTTAAAAAATGATGTCAACTACATTTAGTTTTCTTCTTCCCTTCTTCCAGATCATGTATCCTCTAAATTGTTTCAGATTTTTCTCTTTGGTGTACCCTTCAAACCTTAGTTTCTTCATTTGCTAGTGTAGGTCTTCTATTGTTCCAAGTTATCTAAGAATTTCCTCAACTTCTTCAAGAAATGACTTGTATGTGAGATGTTGCCACATATTTTCTTCTGTAGTGCGCTTTTCATCATCAATATGTTGCAACATAATATGAGAATAAATTTTTATCTCTTCAAAACTCCAGTACCTGAATATTTCATTAATGTGCTCATCACACATGTTGTCTTTGAAATTCATATCTACAGCTTCTATGTAGACCTCATCTAGACATGGTGTTGCAAGCCATGTCTCAAGAAAATTTAACTCTTCTTCGTAATTGTTTTTTTTATCTGCACATTGGAAATCAATGTTAGAATTAAAAATATTTGCAGAACCATATTGGTTATGTTCTTTTTTCTCGGCAATGAGAGCTTTATCTTGTTGTGCTTCCTTCTCTATCTTTCTCTCTCTGTTTCTTTCTCTTCCATTTCTTTACTAACCTGTGCTGCCGCAAACAGTTTGTCTTCCACTTGGTTTTCAGACTCAAGTGGGATTATCTCACCGAATAACATCATGTCGATATCATGTTTTTTATGCATCATCTGCAACCATTCACCATTAGCCAACAAATATTGATCAAAGTTTACATCAACAATATTAATCACTAGATTTACCATAGCATTGATTGCTTCAATAGAAATTTCACTCTCATCAGCAAGTTTTGTTATTGGGTTCACCAAATCATCATCATCAAGCTCTATTTTTGGAATCACAAATCATCATCAGCAAGCTTTGTTGCTAGAATCATCAAATTTTCATCATCCACATGTGGTTATGTAAAGTGGGGTTCACGAGAATCTATGTGCTCCTTCTCTCTTGCTTTTGCAACTTTTTCACAGACATCATCCCTCTATGGTTGAGCACAGTGGCATTCCACAAACTTTTCAATGCTCCCCCTTGCACCAAAATACCTCTCAAGGGCATCCCATGCCTCCTTGGTTGTCTTGGCATATGAAATCAATGGAAGAATGTTGTCATCCAAATTAAATAATGGATATAGAATTTCAAAATAAGCAAAAAAATCAATTCTAGTGATGTCCTTGTAATCAAATATTTCCAATTTTAATGAAATAGTTAGATTATTTTATGCATGTCAATGAAAATGCATCCTTTTGCCTCTTCACTTCCAGATCTAAAAATATCTCAAACATCTCTTGTTACTTCGACTTTCTTAGCCTCTTGGCTTTTCCCATTTGTTGAGTGTTGGCTCACTACAACTCAACAAGCAATATAAAATGTAGACATCACAACTAACTGCAATAAAAATGGCGTTGCTTCTTGCTTTCACAAAGAAACAAACGTGCAAATGTTCAACAAATACCTTGCTTCCAAATATTCTTTACTAAAACGACACTTTTACAAAGCTTTCACAAAATATCACAATTCCTAGAACCAACTTTAGCAATGTCCCTTTTTAAATCTCCTCTTAAAAAATATCCCTTTTAAAAAAGAACTTTAAAAAACAATTCCATGGATTTTTCTTTAACATAAAATTCAAAAAAATCCATTAAAAAAGATTACATGAACCCTTTAATAATACCACCCCCATTCAAATATTATATAAGCCCTTTTTCTCAAACAAATAATGGTCCCATGTTGTTTTGTTTTTAAAAAAATTGCTTACGCATATGCCAAAATACTTATATCCAAATTGCCTTATGTAAAACAAATTGCCTCACAGACATTCCAAGGAGATTCACGACTAAAGAGGCATAGACTTTTTCTTTTAAAATGAAGACGCGTCCCTTCATACCTTTTTATAATTACGCCGATAGGGCATATCCCCCCTATCTAAGTAGGCTCTTTTGTGATTATGCTAATTAATCTTTTGATCCGATGGTCTGCATTGAATCTCTGATGGTCTAGATTGAAAGATGCCGGTATATTCTGGTCGTCGCCACTAAATCAATGGATGAAATTCAAAAAAGTAACTTCCTTGCATATCTAAATCACGTGTTTAAACCATACTTAAATTAATTTTTTACAAAACATGATTAAAAATTTACTGTGCCATTTGTTGACCGCCACCTATCAAGATTAACTAGTGATGGTTCTAACTAAAATGCCACCTATTTGATTGTTCAAATTCTCAATTAAACGTGCGCCCGCCATCTATAAACGTGGAAACCAGTGCGCCTGCCACCTATAATGCATCTGCCGAGCGTTTAACATAGTGTAAATTCAAAAATCCTTGATCCTGTACCCGACTTGGAGGCTGATCCGATTATTTTGGTATGGTGGTGAGCGAGTGGGACGAGAAGCTGAATTCAAGATCGAGCTCATGCACTGTCATGACGATTGAGTTGCCCACTTCGCCAGTGCAGTTGGCCTTCTCCTCTTGTGCGTTAGTTAATACAATATCTGAAAGGGTCGCGTTGATGCGTCAATGCTGTGGATGATTTTTGTTACAGAGTATCGTGGGGCGCAGACTGCAAACAGGAAGAATGGCTCTAGGGTCTGGCTGAAGGGTGACACTCCAGCCTGGCTCCGACTCTCAGTGTGCAAGCAGTTATTATAGGTATGTCTTGAATGCTATCTGCCTGCATTTTATGTTGAATGCGATGTCTATTTATGTTGTAAGCACAGAAGTATTATGCTTTAAAAGCAACGCTACGTTTACTATTAGACTACTGTCCATCGAGAGTCAAAAATTTTATTCGTTCATGCATTTATCCTACGGATTCGCCCTATTATATAGACCTCGTGTTTCGTACGAATTTCCAACTCACTACTGAGAAAATAATACTCGTTAATACAGGAAGGTCGTAGCTTACATTGGAACATTTCCAAGTGCTTTCGTGTAATAGGGAAAAGAAAAAGCTGTTGAATCTTATTAATCTGTTCCTGATTATGTTAGTTGATTTAGAGGCCATGAAAATACTTGGATCACAGTTTTATCCATTTGAAAATGATAAAGTTGTAATTTCACCATTAGTATCATTTTTACAATGGAATATAAACCAAACTCATCCGTGAGAAAAACTCGTCTAATACACGAATGGGTTTGGTATATCCATTCAATCCTCTGTCTGCTATTAAAAACAAATTGATTGCACCACCGACAGGGGCTCTACAACGCTAAATCCAAAGGGTTTCATCTGAATCATTAATCAATGAATACAATAAATTTATCTCTTTAGAAAATGGTCATCTTGCAGGTCAGACTACAACCCTAACTCAGAAAGGGTTTTGTCAGGAATTTTTAATCGATAAGATAAATAAAATACATTTATTTCTCTGCAAATTGTACATGTTACCATTTAGACAGGTGAGACTAGAATAATAGAAAAGAAAACAATATCCTCCAAAAGAAAAGCAATTCAAAGACAACCTTGGCCAAATGGCTTTTGGACATGGATACAAGGGATCTGCGCAAGTATAGCTAGGGGTGCAAATTAACATAAATTTATCTGTCCCAATTATTATGATTACAATTTAAAAATATGTTATTATTATAATTTGATGGAATTCTTTTAAAATAAAATATATATATGTTTGTTGAAATTTGAAGTTTTTTTAATAATTTGATTATTTATAAAATAATTAATATCAATTTTATTAATTCTAAAAAAATAAAAAAGAGAATAATTATTGATATTAGGTTTATTTATTTTTACTAGAAATATTTTTTTATTGTTTTTATTCATTTCTGTACTATAAAAATATGAAGTTCTTATATAATTTGAAATGTATTTATTTTTATTTTTAAAATACTAAATGTAGAATTTCACATTATTTTTTATAAAGATAAAAATAAAGTGAAAGTATGGATTATAGATGGAATTATATGGATGCAACATTGTGATATGCATTTGCATAACTCCACATTTAACATGTATTTTTCCATTTCTACTTTACCTCATACCCATTGTAATCTAATAGAGTGTTATTGGAGGGTGGAAATGTGTATTCAAATTTGCACATCTCATTCCTATTCCTACTTTCTTGAAAGGTGGGTGGAATGTCTCTATGATAGTTTTCTATGTTGATCTTCATTGACACACCTTGTAACCATCACTAGAATAAGGATGTCAAACCACTTTCACCTTTACTCAACCTCAATCCTCACACATGATGTGAGAGATGAAGTGTGCATTTGGATATCAACACTTTTATTTTCACATCTAACTTAATTTGAAATGAAAGAAAATTATGTTCTGTATACAATGTCAAACAGAAGAAAAATATTAAATTTGGAATTTATTAAGTTATAAAATTATTATTATTCATTTTAACAAAAACAAATAATTTGATCCATGTTATATTAGATATTTTTTGCACAACCACATTTTCAAATTTTGATCCATGTTATATTAGATATTTTTTGCACTTGAATAAGTTTTTTTGTGTGTTTTTTTTTTTTTCCAACAAACATATTATCAACTACATATAAATGAGATTATTTTATTCATAAATATTTTTTCTGAGTTGAAAATAAGTCATATAAATCATTCATTTTAAAATTTTAAAAGTGTTGCAGAGTAGTATAATTCTCAATCTACAGATTATATGTTTTGAGAGAAAAATATACAAATATTTATAATTTAAGTTAGTCAATGTTAAATTAATAATTATTAATATGAAAATGTAATTTAATAGTTTTGTTTGAGAAGGAAATAAGAAATTTCTATATGAAGTGGACAAATTAATTGATTAATCATAAATACACAACTACTTGCTTAAATGGATAATAAGGGTAAAAATATACAAATATTTATAATTTAAGTTAGTCAATGTTAAATTAATAATTATTAATATGAAAATGTAATTTTATAGTTTTGTTTGAGAAGGAAATAAGAAATTGCTATATGAAGTGGACAAATTAATTGATTAATCATAAATACACAACTACTTGCTTAAATGGATAATAAGGGTCTAAAATGATAGGAATTTACCTATTGCGAACAAAAGAATTAATTGATTTCAAATGATACCAAAAATACAAATCCTAAAAACTAGCTCAAAAGTGAAATGATCTATTATTCTACTTGCTTGTTCACAAGCTTATCATTGTAATGTGTATTCATAGGATTCAAACCATGACACCAACCACTCAAAAAATACCTTTTTTAAAACACTAAACCCTTGTGGATTCAACACACATGGTGATTAACTTAGGTCTATGCCCATGTTTACTATTGTTGACTATGTTTGAGAACAGTAAAATATTGTAATAAAATTTGCAAAATATGATGTCTAGATTGACTATGGTAGATTTTGTTGTCCATATTTAACTATGCTTGACATTTGTTAACTATGCTTCATTCATGTACATATAATTTCCGAAAAATGATGCTTAAGTCGACTATTGTTAACTATAATTGGCTTTTATTGACTATGGTTAAGTTTAGTTCACTATGATTGATTATTGTTGAGTTTTGTTACTTATATTTTATTTTTGTTGGCAAAGGTTATATTTTGTTGGTTATTTTTTAATATTATAAATATCGTTTCTAATCTATTTCTTCGTTGACTTTTGTTGGATATGGTTCACTAATCTATTTTTTATTTGGAAAAGATGATGCTCATGTTGACTAGAGTTTAGTTTTCTTTGAATTTGTAAGGGATATAGTAAGGGGGCTGACCTACTATTAATATTAATATTAATATTGATATTCTTAAATATATAATCATAATTTTATTGTTATTAAAAAAAATAATAATAGTGATTAATCTAATATTATTATAGTTAGTTTAAATACTTGCAAATGTTATTTAATTATTTAGTAATTTTTCCAAGCTCACTATAATTGTGGCATCTTAAAAGGCTAAGAAGGTGACTATTAAAACAAATATTATGATGTAAAGATGTAATATTAAACTCATAGTAATAAAAATATAAAAATAATATTACAAAAATAACTACTTTAATAAATTTTTCTTATTTGAAATTATTTATATTATTATTATTATTTTGCAATAATAGTAGTAGTAGTTATGGTATATTATTTAATTATTTAAGAATTATTTATTTTAATTGTATAATATTTAAATTATGTTGTATTATTTAATTCAATATATTATTAATTATTCATTATTACTATTATTGTTAATTTTTTAATAATATTATTAGTTGATAATAGCAATAATATTAAATTAATAACCATATTTTTAATATTTTTTGGGAAAAAAATAATATAGATTGCACCGCCCATCTTGGAGGAGGAACTTGTTGTTCTTATCGGTCATATCATTTTATACATTATGTATATGTGCATGTTACTATATTTGTAGATGGAAAATTGCTTTTCTATATTTCTTATTCTATTCAGATTAATTGAAAGTTGTTTTGTTGATATCACGTCTGTTTTCTTTTATGTTAGGTGATTTCCTTGTTTTATCATGGATCCAGCTATTTGGAGTTGTATTCCATTTGAAATTCTTGAGATTGTCTTCCTTTGGCTCCCTTTATCGGTTGTGATAAAGTTTAGCACTGTTTGTCAGCAATGGAAGACTGTTTTGCAAAATCCTTGTTTCTTATTGCGTTGCAAGCATATATGTACAAATGAATTTGGATTTATGGTTCCTTTCGTCAATGATGAAGACAATTATTTTGCTGCTGAATACCTTAATCAAAATGGGCGGATATCTCGTTTTCATTTGCGATTCATAGATTCAAGATACAAGGTGGAGTCTACTATTGGACCAATGGTGGTTTTATCCTTACCAACAGAATTCTCCCATTCACGAAACTATTTTTTGATGAATCCATTTACAAAGGCCTTAAAAAACATTGGGCGAATACGAATTGGAGACTGGGGATTCTTTTCGTTATTGGAGAATGTCAGCAACAACAAATATGACTGGGTTGTTCTAAAACATATCTATGATAGAATTCAGTCTAAATTTTATGTTTACATTAGTCTTTATAGGGTTTGGCGAAGGTCTGATCTTCCATTTGGTGGCACTTCACCCCCTCAAAATGGAGTGTTTTATAGAGGTAAATTGTTTTGGCTCTACCTCGACACAGAGTATGAAGATTATCCTCGATATGGGTATACAATCTACTGGTTTGATGTGATAAAAAATGACTGGGGATTTTCATTTGTTCCAATCACTGACATTCGGTGTATGTCATTGGCAGTATGCAAGAATGAGTTGATATGTCTTATCAATGATGGCTCCACTTCTGTATGGTCAATTGAAGAAATAGATAATTTTCAATTTGGTCACCCATGTATTGAACGAAGAACTGATTACTTTGAGGATGATTGGGGCTTTAGATGGAAGTTGTTGGAAGAAATGTCTATAGATATAAATATGAAATGTCCTGGTTATCTTCCTTTTCGAACAGTCCAAGGTGTGGTTCTTATGTGCAAATGCAGTGAAGTTCCTTTCGTATTATATGACATGATGGTTGGCCTTTGCTTCCCAATAGATATTGATAATTCAACTAATCAACAAATGAATGGATTTTGGTCTCCAACGTTGCAGGATTGCAACGATTTGATCGAGTCTGGAAATGTCTTTGCAATTGCTCCGCGTATGGATTCTATAGATGAGATTCCACCATTAGATGTGGACATGGAGTCTTAGGCTATTAGCCATTTTGTATTCTCTTTGTCGTCGTGGAAAATATTTCCTTTTTTTTTTTTTTTACTTTGCATACTTTTGGGTATGTATGCTAAGACTATGGATATTTATATGGCTTCATTCTGAGGGGGTGTCTTCTATATGTGTATGTAGCGGATGTTGGATATTAAAATCCATTGCAATTTGCTCGAAAAATATTTATTTTTTTCTCCCGTTTAGTCCTCTTAATTGCATTTGAATGTGTTTGGATGTTATCCATTTCTCTCTTTTTCTATAATTGTAATTACTGTGACTTATTCTATACATGGTGTTTCCATCAGTTTTTGTCATTGATTCTCAAACAATGTTATATCTTTAGGTTTTTTTGATGGTATATATTTCCAAATATTTAGATATATTTCAAATTCATATAATTCTTTAGAATTTTGTTCCATTTATATGGGTTTCCCATTACAGTTATAATATGATACAAGAAATTTAATCTTTTTTTGTTTTGGCCATTTGAAAAAAATCCATTTTTCTTTTCAGCCATTTCGGTGGAAAAAAAATGTGTTCCTTTTTCATCCTTTTCTGTTAATTTATATTGGATATATTATATTTGTTCCATGTTTACTCTTCTATAAAAAATATGTTATTTTTCATTGTAGACATGTCATCTAAAGGTACAAGCAAACGTACAAGAAAAAGGAATAAGTCGCCTGCATCGCGTGACAAGTCTAATGAAAGTCGTCGTTTACGGTATCAACAAAATAAGGACACAATAAATGAGCATAGGAGAGCTAAATATCGTAGAAAAATGACTGAAACAACTCTTCAAAAGGATTTTATGGTTCCTCCTAGGTATCGTACTATGGATGATATCATGGAAAGAACATTTCCGCTTGGTAGTTCACTGCCAGAATATGCTCCTCGTCAGCATAATTTTGTTTTTCAACGCTCTCCTGAAAATTATCAAAATATTGAGGAAACATCTCGCAATAGGGAGGAACATCATGTTCATAACGTGGATGCAAATTTTCACCCTAACCCTTCTGTCTCTGCAATTGCATCTTGTGAGAAAGGCCAAAGGTTGCAAAATATCCATGGTGGAGGGAATGATGATATTGTATGTGATGCCTTGGATGATAGTTTGATTGGCCATTTGTTTGATAATTTGGATCCAGCTGGTCGAAACATCATCTCTTCCAATCTCCGTTCTGAAAATAATGTTGTCCAACGAACAGAAACAGTCATCCCTGATAGCAGTTCGCGTGGAACAATGGAGGTAATCCAATGATATCCTTACAGTTGATGCAATAGTGACTGTTTTATTACATTCCTCTATTTACATTTCTTTAGTGATAAGGTATTTTATTCTCTTCGAGTAGGATACACCTAATTTTAATAGAGGTCTACAAATTTTCTCCCTGTGTCTTCCATCTCTTTATATGAGATTTGAATATGAAGCACATCATAGCCTTCCACTACATTCTCCTCGAGAATCAAATCGACAAACTAATGTTAATGTTCAATGTGTTTGATTTGATTTTTCTTTATTTGAATTTTTGGTGCATATTTTGTTTTTCTTCAAACAGGACACAACTCATTTCAATAGAGGCATACAAATTAACTTCGTAGATGTTCCGTCTACTGATGTTATAATTGAAGAGGAACCATCGCATAGCGTTCATCCAGATTGCCAACAAAATGTAAATGTTGAATGCATTTGATATTTTCCTCCTTTTTTTCATTTATTGTTAATTGTAAAATTAGAAATCTATCTTTTTTTGACATTTGTTTTTATAAAATATGTTAATTCGTTTTAACAGGAAAAAACTAACTTGAATGGAGGCGTCGAAACTAACTCGCCAAATTTTCAATCTACTGATGTTAGAAGTGAAGAGCAACCATCTCGTACACTTCATCGACATCGCCAAACAAATGTAAATATTGAATGAATTTATTTATTTTTTCCATTTTTTCAATTCTAATTATTTGGACATTCAATTTAAAAAAAAAATTATGCTAAAGAAACCTTTACAAACTCTCAGGTTCCAGAAATGCAGACCACAGATTTGGAAACCCCATGTCGTAGATTTGTTCCACATGTTTCAAATTTGGCAAGGGAGTCTCGTGGTGCTGAAAATCAAATAAATCTTAGAAGAAATTATACTCTTCCACATCATTCTCCACATGCTCCAACCAATACAAATCATATTTATTTTGATGAAAATATGATTGCAGTGCATAAAATATTTCGAGAAAGGCTAGATAGGTTGTCAGTTGTCCAAATGTGCCACATCTGCATGGAGTCATATCCTGGAATCCACGTTTTGAGAGATGCTGAAGGACCTGTTTGTAGACGATGTAAGAGTGAACGAGGTTCACATCGTTTTTGTGGCTATAACAACATGGATCCTGGCGAGCAACCTCATATTTTAAGAGTTCTTACTCAAGTTGAAGAAATGTTAATAGCACGTGTAAATCCTATTTTGCAAGTGACACATGCTCGAGGTGGGAAATATAAGTATAGCGGACACACAATTAGCTTTCCCCAAGATATTTCAACAATTGCACAAAGACTTCCGCGCCATGTTGAAGATCTTGACTTTCTAATTGTGAGGAGACATGGTGCTCAGTCTAAACATTATGAATGTTATGTAAAAATATCCCGCGTTATGGATGCATTGCGTTTCAAAATTGAACGTGATCCATATTATCGAGATGTTGTGATTGACTATGATTCAGTGAATGCTCTGCCTGAAAGATCAACAGATGTCTCCTCCAGGCTTAAATTTGTTGATTGTGACATTGCAGAACCTGAGTTCAGTGCAGGTAATAATGAAGGGTTTCCTCTTAACCATTTTCCCTCTCATCCTTCGTCTTTTATTGCTCGCCTACCCAATGAACGGAGAGAAGTGGAAGAAATTAGAGCATTTCTTGATAATGTTGATTCTTCAGATGTTGATGAAATGGATTGGCCCAGTATTGGAACATCTCCAGTGAATGAATATAATACTGAGGGGTTATTAGATATGGCATTCCCCACATTGTTCCCCACTGGTGCTGCTGATTGGTTGCAACCACGCATTTGTACTATTGAACTTCATGAGTATGCATTGCATCTTCTTAGATACTATGATCAGAGGTTTGGAAGCCATCCTCGCTTTCGATATTTCCTGTTGAACATGATAATGAGGCATCGTAGCCAAGCAACTGCTTCAGTTTTTGTGAAGAAAAATTTACATGATAACTCACCGACAACAATTGATGAGTTGCGTCAGCAACTTTCTGATTTACCAAATAATAAGTTGGCTAAGCATCTTATGCGGTTTGGGTCTTGTCTAAGAGGTACAAGGGCATACTGGACTAAATGTCGAGCTGAATTGACTGACATGATTACTCAGTTGGGATGTCCATCTTTGTTCTTTACTTTGAGTGCAGCTGACACAAAGTGGCCAGAGCTGCATAGCCTCATGCCTGCATCGTCGCATTCTCGTTCCTTAAATGAGCATCGTATGAAGGTTGAAAATGTTATCCAGTACCCTCATATTGTTGCCACATTTATGCACCATAGATTCAATATATTTCGAGAGGAAGTTATCCAAAAATATCTTAAAGCTAAAGACTTCTGGTACAGGTCTGTTTTCTTGAATTTATTTTCTATTCATTGTCAATTTCTTATTGATTTTCCATTCATATTTTTCATATTAGCTCTGTGTTCATTTTTTCCAGATATGAGTGGCAACATAGAGGTTCAGCACATATCCATGGTTTCCTATGGTTTCAAGGAGCTACTGACATGGAAAGACTTGATTGGTCAAATGATTGTGATTTGCAACATGCAAAGAGATTCTTTGACAATTATGTAACTACATGGAATCCACGTGAAATACATCATCGCAATATAATGGTTCCAAGAAGTCTCAATGATGACCCTTGCCTACTGAATACTGATCAGATTTTCTCTTGCAATCCTCATAATGATTATGAAGAATTGTTGAACCGTGTCCAAAGGCACACAAAGTGTAGTGTAGATTCTTGTTTGCGCAAAAAGGGCACTATTCTCGCTTGTCGGTACAATGCCCCATGGGATCTTTCTGGGGAATCAAGATTGTTCATAGATGATCAAGGAAGAAAAAAATATGACCCAACAAGAAATGATGATAGGCTCAATGTACATAACATTGACCTTCTAACAATGTGGCGTGCAAATGTTGATTTCCAACCAGTGCTTTCTCGGCATGCTGTCCTGAAATATATTGCTAAGTATGCATCAAAAGCAGAGAGAAGGTCTGAAAGCTATCATGATATGTTAACTAGAATTTCAGATTCTTTTGCCTCTGAGGATCATGCTTTATGTGCTTACAGGAGATTTCTTGCTGAAACAGTCGTTGAACGCGACATTGGGGCACAAGAAACATGTCATATGTTGCTTAAGTTGCCTCTTGTTGTGTGTAGTCGACAATTTGTTTCCTTAAATGTTGGGAGAAAGGTGTTCAGAAAAATTTCAAGGGATGGCCTACACTGTTCATTTGAGAATACATTTGTTCAAAATTATCAGAAGAGACCTTCTTTCCTCGACCATCTATCTTTGATAGAAACAGCGAGATCTTGGACCTATGAGAGCAGCCGTAAAAAAGATCCATGGAGGCCAAGAGATGCTCATGCAATTGTTCGGGTGTGGCCACGGTTTTATTCTGTTCTTGGTGAGGATTCAGAGGAATTTGAAACGCTTTGTTGGTCAGAATTGCTCTTGTACAAGCCGTTTCGTGAAATTTCTACAGAGATTGGGCTTTCAACTGAAATTATTGTTGAAAACTGGAGGAATTTCCGATATCGAGCTTGGCATGTTGATCGAAATCCATCAATTGATGAAAATATTGAAGATGGAGAAGATGGTGATTTTGCTAACCAGGAAATGAATCTTGAAGATGATTTTCAAGAGTGGCAGCTTTTCTCTCGCTTGGTTCCACCAAATAGTGTCAATGTTTCTGATCTTCACACCCTTGGTCGAAGGGATTTTGATATATCCTTTGACTGGCAAGGTACAACTCTTTCTGATGATGTGGCCGAAGAAGCTATTAATTTTATAAGGAATGCGATATCAAGGGGTGATGTTGGTGACCTTTCAAATAGAACATTTGTCTCTCCGGATTCATTGGCAGAAAAACAACGACTTGCTTTTGAAATCGTTTTAAGGCATTCTGCTGAATATGAGATTCGTGAAGCTCTTCTTATGATTATTCAAGGCACTGCAGGCACTGGCAAGTCTTTCCTTATCCATTGTATTTCTGAGGCTCTTTCTAATCTGTCAAGTAATGGGAAAAGTCCTTTGCTTCTTCTTGCCCCAACAAGAATAGCTGCTTTCAATATACATGCAAAAACAATACACTCTGCTTTGAAAATCCCAATTAGAGATATGAAACCACTACAGGGTCAATCATTGGCACTATTCCAAGAGGAAATGAGGCACATTCGATATATATTGATTGATGAAATGAGATTTTTAGGATCAAGGTTGTTCATGCAAATAGATGCTCAATTACGAGAAGCATTTCCAGATAAAAAGAATTGTCCTTTTGGTGGTAGATCCATGATCCTTGTGGGTGACCTTGGCTAGCTACCTCCTATGAGAGATAAGCCTTTGTATGCAGGTAATACAGCAGGGAAAGTATTATGGAAAAAATTCAACACTGTTGTCACTCTTGACACAATATTTCACCAACAAGGGAGTAATGAGAAACAATCTTGTTTTCGTCGAGTCCTCAATAACATAAGAAACGCAGAACCTGTTCTTGATGATTGGGAGTTTCTTATGTCACGGGTTGATATCAGGTTGCATCCTAGAGAAAGGGATTTATTTAATGCAGTAGTTCACATGTTTCCAACAAATAATTTGGTCTCCTTCCGTAACAGACATATGTTGAAATCATTAAATTCTCCAATTGCACGATGTATTGCTATGAATTCAAGGCGTTCAGAAATCAGTGGTGCCGATGATGATCAACTGGACCATGAAGTTTTGTTGTGCCGTGGCCAGCGTGTTATGTTGACATGTAATTTGTGGGTTGAAGCTGGTTTGGTGAATGGTGCACTTGGGTATGTGAAGGAAATATTTTATATGCCCAACTCTAAGCCACTTGAGCTTCCAATGTTCACAACTGTTATTTTTTATAAGTATGTTGGTGTTCCGTTTGATGCAAGCAATCCAAACATTGTACCTATCACACCAGTGATAAGAGGAAATCGAAAACAAATTCCTTTAAAGATGGCATGGGCTCTTACAATTCACAAGTCACAAGGTTTGACTTTAGAGTGAGCATCAATTGATATCGGGAATAGAGAACAACAAGGGCTGACCTTCACAGCCATATCAAGAGTGAAATCAATAGATGGTTTGTGCATTGCACCGCCTTTCTCTTATCAGTGGTATGCCAAGATGAATAATAGTGCGTATGTTACAATTAGGAAGAAAGAAGAGGAGAGATTGAAGTCCATATCGCTATGATATGCAACTATTTATATAATAATAATGCTTTTGATATATTAATGACATGTCTACATTCATCAAATTCATAGTAGTATTTTGGATTGTTGTTTACATCGTTTTTTCTGTTCTTTAATTTTCTTGTTTTTATAATGTCATTTTTTGTTATTTTTCTTACAATGAACCATTCACAGGTAGAAAACTAGTTACACGAGCCAGCCATTAAAAATCAAGATGGAATTCCATATCACTGTCACATGTAGCTAATAGTATTCTGACATATTTATAGAATGTTTTATAATTGTTTTTATTATCGTCTCTTTTTTCATTTAGTATAGGAATTCTTTTGATGTATTAATTAAATGAATACATTCATGAGATGCAATATAGTAATATATGAGAAATTCCATACATCGTTCTTCGTGTTGTTCAATATACCTCCATTTTTTAGTTGCTATTGTTCTTTTGTTTATAGTAAACCATTCAGACATATATAGCCAGTTATATTAGCCAATCATTAAATTCAAGATTGAAGTCCATATCCCTATTACATGAAACTAAAAATATTTATCAATGTGGTTTGCTAAATGTGTTGTGGTTTGGTTCAATGACAAGATGTTTATATTTGTTAATAATATTAGACTGCAATTAATATATACACTGACATTAATTTAAATACAAATATTGAATTACTAACATTATTAATATTTCATTATAAACATTGAGTTTAGAATTTTGTGCTTTCTTGTTGATTATTGTAATATGGGTCATATCACACATTTATTTTTATCACTCTTTTCATGTGTGTAGTATGTATTTCTAATGAGGTTTATAGCATCACGTTTTTAAGATTAAATTTTTTTAAAACAATACAAACGGGGTGTTATATATATATATATATATATATCTGTCTAGATGTTTCTATCTCTTTCTGTATAAATTTTTATTTTGTCATTTTCCTTTCAAATGCAGGTATGGATAATAATGATGGGATCTATTATAATCAAGCGGTGGCAAATATTTCTAGACTCATCAGTCTTGTTTCTTACATTCAGAACAAGCTCGATAGAAAACATGGCTTCCATCCTACTTTTATTGATGAGCATCTTCGTGTGCTTGATGAAATGAAAATGAATGTAAAATACTTGTTGCATGTGCACATGAGGGAGGCTGGGAGAAAAACAAGAAGGGATTGGTTGGAAAGCGTTAAGTATCGTGATCATTATCCTGTTGATTTGAATTGGTGTTCCTTTTGTGGTCGGTCTGGTTGTGTTCTTGAAGAGGCTATTTGATAAATGACATTTGATGGAGTGTTTTGAGTCCATTTTTGTGGTGGGATTTCTTTATGTAAAGACAACAAAAAACATATGTTAATTTCAGTGTTTTTATTTGGTTTCATTGATGGTGGAATTGAGTAACATTTTAGTTTATTTATTTATTCAGTTTATTGATGTTCAATTTTTATAATATTAATGGTCCCTTTGCTTTATTGATGTTTTATGATTATACTATTAATATTTCACTGTATTTGTTGATCAATTGGGTTTATAACATTGATTCCTTGATTTTTCGGATTCTTTCGGTTTGTAATAATATTCCGTTCACATTATTAAATTCAAATATTGGGGTTTTTATATTAGTCCTGGAGTTTAATACTAATGCATTGTCCAATTTCACATTATGAAAAACACTCACTCAACTTAATATAAAGAGAATGGACTATTGGTATAACTTATGTTTTTAATAATGTTCCCTTGAGTTCATGAATTCCTTTGGTTTATAATATTAAAGCCTTGGGTTTATTATATATTTTTGTTTATATTATTAATAGTCCCTCCACTTTATTAATCTCTTCATAAATATAATGTGGTTGTGATACTAATATTCGACTAAAATTTTGTTCCCTTCGCGTTATTGGTCCCTTGGGTTATTAATATTTTTCCCTTGGGTTCACCAGTTCCTTTGTTTTCTAATATTGGACCGTTGGGTTATTACTTCTTTTGGTTTATAATACTTTTTTAATCGCTTAAGTTTGTTAATAATTTTTATTTCTATTACTCATTTTTTGGGTAATGTTTTTCCCTTGGTTCACCAATTCCTTTCGTTTATAATGTTAAACCCTTGGGTTTGTTAGTTCTTTTGGTTTATAATATGAATAATCGATTAATGTCATCCCTGATCAAACGTCAGACTCTCACAAATATTGTCTCCATATGAAAATCACCCATGGCCAGCCATGGTCATAGTTGGTCCTTTGGTTTATAATTTTTTGGGTAATGGTTGTCTTTTGGGTAATGGTTGTCCCTTGGGTTCACCAATTCCTTTGGTTTATAATATTAAACCCTTGGGTTTATTAGTTTTTTTGGTTTGTAATATGAATAATCGATCAATGTCATCCATGATCAAATGTCACATTCTGACAAATATTGTCTCAATATGAAAATCACCCATGGCCAACCTTGGTCATAGTTGGTCCAACGTCGCATTGTGACAACAATTGTCTCAATGTTTAAATCAATTCCCTTGGGTTCACCAATTCGTTTGGTTTATAATTTTTTGGGTAATGGTTGTCCCTTGGATTCACCAATTCCTTTGGTTTATAATATTAAACCCTTGGGTTTATTAGTTTTTTTGGTTTATAATATGAATAATCGATCAATGTCATCCATGATCAAATGCCACATTCTGACAAACATTGTATCAATATGAAAATCACCCATGGCCAACCATGGTCATACTTGGCCCAACGTCGCATTGCGACAACAATTGTCTCAATGTTTAAATCAATTCCCTTGGGTTCACCAATTCCTTTGGTTTATAATTTTTTGGGTAAGGATTTTCCCTTGGGTTCACCACTTGCTTTGGTTTATAATATAAAACCCTTGGGTTTATTAGTTTTTTTGGTTTATAATATGAATAATCGATCAATGTCATCCATGATCAATGTATTGGAGCAAACATTATCTCAATAAAATCTTTGTAACCATGGTAATACTTGGCCAACGTCGCGTGGAAGCAACAATTTATCTCAATGTTTAAATCAATTCCCTTGGGTTCACGATTCCTTTGGTTTATAATTTTTTGGGTAATGATTTTCCCTTGGGTTCACCACTTGCTTGGTTTATGTATTAAACCATAGGTTTTATTAGTTTTTTTAGTTTTATAATATGAATAATGGGTAAGTATACATCCATGATCAAATGTCACATTCGACAAACATTGTATCAATATGAAAATCACCCATGACCAACCGCAGTATACTTGTCTAAAATGTATTAAGCTAACAATTATCTCAAATATTTAAGTCAATTCTTTAGGTTCACCATTCCTTTAGTTTTATTTTTTTGGGTAAGCATTTTCCCTTGGGTTCTACACTTGCTTTGGTTTATAATATTAAACCCTTGGGTTTATTAGTTTTTTTGGTTTATAATATGAATAATCGATCAATGTCATCCATGATGAAATGACACGTTATGAGAAAGATTGTCTCATTATGAAAATCCCCCATGGCCAACCATGGTCATAGTTGGTCCAGCGTTGCATTGTGACAACCATTGTCTCAATGTTTAAATCAATTCCCTTGGGTTCACCAATTCCTTTTGGTTTATAATTTGTTAGGTAATGGTTGTCCCTTGGGTTCGCCAATTCCTTTGGTTTATAATATTAAACCCTTGGGTTTATTAGTTTTTTTGGTTTATAATATGAATAATCGATCAATGTCATCCATGATCAAATGACACATTATGAGAAACATTGTCTCAATATGAAAATCACCCATGGCCAACCATGGTCATAGTTGGTCCAACGTCACATTGCGACAACAGTTGTCTCAATGTTTAAATTAATTCCCTTGGGTTCACCAATTCCTTTGGTTTATAATTTTTTGGGTAATGATTTTCCCTTGGGTTCACCACTTGCTTTGGTTTATAATATTAAACCCTTGGGTTTATTAGTTTTTTTGGTTTATAATATGAATAATCGATCAATGTCATCCATGATCAAATGTCACATTCTGACAAACATTGTATCAATATCAAAATCACCCATGGTCAACCATGGTCATACTTGGCCCAACGTCGCATTGCGCCAACAATTGTCTCAATGTTTAAATCAATTTCCTTGGGTTCACCAATTCCTTTGGTTTATAATTTTTTGGGTAAGGATTTTCCCTTGGGTTCACCACTTTCTTTGGTTTATAATATTAAACCCTTGGGTTAATTAGTTTTTTTGGTTTATAATATGAATAATCGATCAATGTCATCCATGATCAAATGACACATTATGAGAAACATTGTCTCAATATGAAAATCATCCATCGCCAGCCATGGTCATAGTTGGTCCAACGTTGCATTGTGACAACCATTGTCTCAATGTTTAAATCTATTCCCTTGGGTTCACCAATTCCTTTTGGTTTATAATTTTTTGGGTAATGATTTTCCCTTGGGTTCACCACTTGCTTTGGTTTATAATATTAAACCCTTGGGTTTATTAGTTTTTTTGGTTTATAATATGAATAATCGATCAATGTCATCCATGATCAAATGTCACATTCTGACAAACATTATCTCAATATGAAAATCACCCATGGCAAACCATGGTCATACTTGGCCCAACGTCGCATTGCGACAACAATTGTCTCAATGTTTAAATCAATTCCCTTGGGTTCACCAATTCCTTTGGTTTATAATTTTTTGGGTAATGATTTTCCCTTGGGTTCACCACTTGCTTTGGTTTATAATATTAAACCCTTGGGTTTATTAGTTTTTTTGGTTTATAATATGAATAAAAAATCAATGTCATCCATGATCAAATGAAAAATTATGAGAAACATTGTCTCAGTATGAAAATCACCCATTGCCAACCATGGTCATAGTTGGTCCAACGTCGCATTGTGACAACCATTGTCTCAATGTTTAAATCAGTTCCCTTGGGTTCACCAATTCCTTTTGGTTTATAATTTGTTGGGTAATGGTTGTCCCTTGGGTTCACGAATTCCTTTGGTTTATAATATGAATAATCAATCAATGTCATCCATGATCAAATGTCACATTCTGAGAAACATTGTATCAATATGAAAATCACCCATGGCCAACCATGGTCATACTTGGCCCAACGTCGCATTGCGACAACAATTGTCTCAATGTTTAAATCAATTCCCTTGGGTTCACCAATTCCTTTGGTTTATAATTTTTTGGGTAATGATTTTCCCTTGGGTTCACCACCTTCTTTGGTTTATAATATTAAACCCTTGGGTTTATTAGTTTTTTTGGTTTATAATATTAATAAGCAATCAATGTCATCCATGATCAAATAACACATTATGAGAAACATTGTCTCAATATGAAAATCACCCATGGCCAACCATGATCATAGTTGGTCCAACGTCGCATTGTGACAACAATTTTCTCAATGTTTAAATCAATTCCCTTGGGTTCACCAATTCCTTTTGGTTTATAACTTGTTGGGTAATGGTTGTCCCTTGGGTTCACCAATTCCTTTGGTTTATAATATCAAACCCTTGGGTTTATTAGTTCTTTTGGTTTATAATATGAATAATTGATCAATGTCATCCATGATCAAATGTGACATTCTGACAAATATTGTCTCAATATGAAAATCACCCATGGCCAACCCTGCTCATAGTTTGTCCAACGTCGCATTGTGACAACAATTCTCTCACTGTTTAAATCAATTCCCTTGGGTTCACCAATTTATTTTGGTTTATAATTTGTTGGGTGATGGTTGTCCCTTCGGTTCACCGATTCCTTTGGTTTATAATTTTAAACCCTTGGGTTTATTACTTCTTTTGGTTTATAATATGAATACTCGATCAATGTCATCCATGATCAAATGTCACATTCTGATTCATTTTGTTTTTAAATATTGTTTCATATAGTTTATTACTCTCTTGAGTTTAATATTATTAATATATTAATATATATTATAAATAAATATTCAAATATGTATTAATAATGATAATTAGTAATATTATAAAATTATTATAATATTATTAAAATATAATATATATTATTATAATATTATTAATATATTATTAGGTCTTTTGGTTTATTAATAATATAACCATCTATGATATTAATATATAAATAAATATTAAAATATTAAATATTACTTATACTACTTTTATATTAATAAATATTATTAATATATGTTATATATATTTCAAGTTAATTTATAGTATGTATATAGTTAATATTATTAATATATTAATAAATATTTTTAATATATATTATTAATACTTATTATAATATTAAAAATATATATAAAATATTTTGGTATATATTAATAATATTATAATATTTTAATATTTATTTAGTAATTTAAATAATATTATAATATTACTAATAATCATTATTAATAAATATTAGATTATAATATTACTAATAATAATTATAAATAAATATTCTAATATTTATATTATTCTAATAATAATAATATAACCAACTATGATATAATATATATTATTAATATATATAAAATATTTTTGTGATTTTAATCATAATTAATATATTTAATATATTATATATAATATTTATTTATTGATATATAAATTAATGTGATGGGTAGTGGATATAGGCCAATCGGCGTATATCAACCACATTGGTAAATGTGGTTGTAAATCTATTTTTTTTACGCCTATCGGCGTATATCAACGACATTAGTAAATATAATGTGGTTGTGCTAGTTTAAATGGTACGAAAAGTATGTTGATTGACCATAAAAGCTAAAACCTGCGTTTAATCTCGGTTTTGAACCTATGTTGGATCAATGATTTGGTTGAATGAATGTATTGCGTGCGTTGGACAAAATCCCACTAGAAGGTATCCATTTTACTGGAACCTGCTGAAACCTGATGGATTCTTGTGACCACGAACACGTATGTCTGAGGTATTTGTCATTTTCACAAGTTATTCTTGCTAGATTCCTATCTTCCGAGACTAGATGACAGACAACGCAGTTTTAACGGTGAACATAAAGTTGTGAATGTTAGTGTGGTTGAAAATGTGGGTATTCCATTTGTTGAATTACAAGCTCGTTTTATCTGTGCGTACTTAAATATGCTAGATAACGTGTAACTTGGATATAGCCATTGTGGAAAATTTGTTAGAGTTTCAATTCATCTTATTTTCAGATCCTGGAGGAAGGCATGAAATGTCCTCAAGAATGGTACTATGAAAATTGCATCAAACATTTGTTGCTCTACTACAAGTAAGGAAGCAATGACATAAATTATTGAATTATGCATGTGGTATATTTTCGTAAGACTTTATGTGGTTGGTAACATTATTTTGAATTTGAAGGAGCCTTCAACAAGTGATGGGATTATCCTTCTCTTTAGTGGATTTCCCTCTTATTATTGGGCGCATTGAATTTTGAAGAATATTGCATTGCTTACTATGTGTTTTTACTAGTGCATTTCTTTTTTTTTTTTGACAGTAGTTGTTTGAATAATGGAAAAAATTCAAGGATTATTAGAGTTACTAAGGACTCTAATTTTATTTATTATTTAACACACATTTAAAATTATAAGGTAATCTCTAGTTGATACTAAATTGTGTTTACGAAATGCATATGACAAGATTAAAATTTTGGAGTTAGAATCTCAGTTCCAGCAAGATTAATTAAAGCAGAAGAGTTGCCATTCTAAACTGGCTTTTGTTCAGAAGAACCCTTTATTTGAGGTTTAGATAGACTCCCATAAACAACAATAATATGAAGTTGATTTAGACCTACTACCCAATGAAGCCGCATATTTTCATGTTCAAGTTCCACTTCTCAATCCCATCATCGGACTTTGGCAAGATCTTGTTAGCAACAAGCACAAAATGGGTCCTAGATATGACAAGGACATATCCTTTCATATTCTAGATTTTTCGAAATAGTTTTTGGTTTATTCATGGTGGTTCACCTTTACGTGCTCCAAATTTTTCTCCTCCGCATTCGCAACCAAAATTTGTTAAATGCCAACATTTTGACCGACTTGGACATGTGAAACATCATTGTTTTGATCTTCAACCATGTGAGAATTTTCATAAAACCACTCATTCTTCACATAAATTCTCTAGAAACAAGCCTCCTGTAAGAACAAATATTCATCTTGGATGGATTGCTTCTTTGAAATGGGCTTAAATAGCCAAGAACATATTTTAGTCATATGAAAAAATTTGTTCTAGAGTTTTGAGAAATCTTGTAGTTGATTTTTCTCCATACAAGCTTCAAATTCACATCAAGCGAGCCTGAGCCACAACTTTCCATACCATATTCAAAGTTGTATCTATATACAGAGATACCCTTGAGGATGCTTATCATTGGTGGTCAGCCTTAAACCATCTATGCGGGGTTGATACCTTCCTTTTTAGGTTGAGCTTCTCCCTCTTCAAAGAATTAGGGAAACCTCATCTAGCATAATACTTTAACTTCTTGCCAGTTTTGGAGGAGTTTCGCGAATTCCGTTAAGAATTTCAGAGTTGGTGGTTATCCTCAAATCACCGCAGGTTGAGACCTCCATTTCCAAGTTGAGGTTCTTCCTTTTTATCCAAATAGTAGACCTCCATTCTTTCATGTTGAAGGTATCTATATTCAAAGAATTAAGAATCACTTCCTCTAGCACAACATGTCAAACTCTTGCCAGATTTGGAAGAGTTCCAAGAACTTGACTAAGCATTCCAGTGTTGGTTGTCCTCCTTAAACCATGTCCTTATACCAAAATTTCAAAGGGAACACTCAACCTAGATCTACCGTTCATATTTATGCAAATTTTGTATTATAGCTCTCTTCTCGGAGTCATACATACCCCTTCAGATTAAGGGGCGAATGTTGGACACCTAATCCTCTAAGGGTTGGTGTGGAAGCTTAACATTCAAAGCGAATCCAAGAGGCCACTTGGAATATGAAAGAAAGGGTCACTAGAAATGTACAAATATGTATCATTGTGAATAATATACCATTCAATCTTGATCGTTCATATCTCTGGTCTTTTCCATTATTGTTTCTAAAAATTTGGAATCAATTCACAAAAAAAGGTTCAATACTATTTCTAAACATTTATGTAGTTCCTCCATGTCATTTTTATACCTTTGTTCATATGCATATTGACCTGATATCAATTATACATGCATCAATTAATCTACTAAAATAACTCAATGCATTTGAAATTCCACTTCCGGTAGCATATGTGTTGAGCTAAGTTTTGACAGCTTGGAATCACATGAAGTACATTTTCCAAGGGTTTTATGTTTGTTATTGAAACAATGGATCATTTTTTTCCTTCCCCCTTAATTAATTTAGTTTGGAAATCAATATCAGAATTAACTATTCATGAAAAAATCAATGGGATAAGTATTTATTGGGGAAGTGTTTTGAACATTGGTGTCATGAAAATTCTATTGTGAGTCACAAGGCATGGCCTTTCTTTGTTTTGTGGGGGATCTAGATAACATGTGATAAATCATTGTTCAACGGAATAGCTACACATCATAGTAAGTGGCCCATCAAATCAGGAGTTCTTATGGGGAAGAGTTGGAGTGGGGTCCCTTCACATTAATTTTGATAAATTTTTTGTATGTGTTTTTGGTGTGGGCGTTGCACAGAAGAGTCAAAGGGGATTTGGGGCAGGTCAAAGTCCCTATTTCATGTAAATTGGTTTTAAAGGAAAACTATGAGACTGAACGCATTGTTTGAGACCATAGTATCTATGCGATAATATTGGTATAAATATATATAGATCGAGTCAAGAAGAAAAAGTAAGCTTATGTTTTGATGGTGAACATTTTGTAAGGATTTGATATAAGTCTGGGTTATTGGGTAGAAAAGGGTCCTGTTGGTTGTGTACGTGGAAGGGTAAATTTTAAGGGAAGTTTGAGTGTACTACTATTGGATCTATTAATATAATAGACTCCTTTCGCAAAATCGAATGTATTATGTGCTTGATGTATTATTTATCAGATTAACTGTGAATCTACTAATTTCTTTTACATTGGAATTAGTTATGTGATATGTTACATTTACTTTTGTTTATGATCAAATGCATCTGTGTGAATGAATGAAATCTATTATGTGTGAATACTGTGTTGATGAATATATATGCTTAAGTGTATCTATTTACTGTGTGTGAATACATATATATTGCATGCTGGAATAATCTCTAATGAAGTTGATTTGATATTTTATTGATATGTTTATGTGTGCATCTTCTATGCTAATTTATGTTATAAGCCTATTTAGGGTCACCACATCAAATTCTTCCTCAAGGTGCAGAAACCTGGTTGCAGCACCCCCCCCTAACTTCGGGTGAGACTTTGATCTGTGCAAGAATGTCAGAATCGAAAGCGCCAGTAGTTGGAGGTTTTGTTGGTTGCGCAATAAATCGGAACCTCGGTGAGGACCCCTCAAGCGAAAAAATAGTTCCATTGTCGGGACCAGGACTATTTTGTGGGAGAAACTATGTATTTGTATCCTATGCAGAATGAATTACAAGATTGGATGGATGGAAAGATCCTTGAATTCCCAATCTAAGAGATTATAATCTCTAAATTATCTGCTAAAGAGTTGGTTCAAAAGTACATGTATACAAAAGTTCACGAGATATTCTTTGCTTCCTTTCCGACTGAGCTACATTATTGGGTGTCTCCATTAACTTAATTTAATACATGCATGAAGGATCATTGAGTCATAAAGTGGAATCCAGAATTGGTGCAACAGTTAGGAAAGACAAGAAATATGATTACCCGTGCAATAGATCATTGGATCAATCATGTTCTGGGATGATTTTTGAATAAGTTTAGTATTGATCAATTTGTGTCGTATTCTAAAGCAGAAAGAAGATTTTTCAAGGGTCCCATAGACAATTTTCTGCACTCTTTGAAGTTGTGGATTAAGATGCTATTCTATGAATAGGGTTCTCTATGTGAGCACATCATGTGAATGTCCTGAAGAGGCCCGACTATGCGCGGTGGAATATTTACCGCACATATCTAGAAGAAGGGTTTATTTATAGTCCCCTCAAGGGTAGATCTGATAGTGACAACAAAACAGAGACTAGTAGCTCTAGTGAATCTACACACTCTGAAGAAGAAGACCTCTCGCAAGATCAGAATAATCAAGGAGTGTTGACGATAGTTCAGATCCCATCCACTCCACTTCCACACTGATCACACAAGTAATCCACTCCACCTCCACCTCCACCTCCTCCAAGTGCACATATGGCCACATCTCTGAAGTTGCCTAATTTCAGAGGCATCGAGAATGAAGATATAGAGAAATTTTGGCTTGTCACTGATGTTGTATGGAGAGAACAGCAGGTTAGTAGTGATGATGTTAAGAAAGCACACTTAGCAACTACTTTCCAATATATTCCACTAGACTTGTGTATAAGATATTTATCAGTGAACCCTAATGAAACTATTAATGATCTAAATGATGCTTTAAAAGAAGAACTAAAAAATCCTCAATCATATGTGCAATGTAACATAGAGTTGAAAGAGATTCACCAGGAGGTGGATGAATGTATATGGGATCTGGATCAGAGATTGAAGCTCAACATTGGAGGCGATGGCCTCACTACCGATGACACCCAACACAAGGAATGGTTTATTTCTATGTTGATCCTGCATCTACGCAAACCCTTGAGTCAATAGAATATTTCCACACAGGCTGAGGCCGTGGAAATTGGAATGAAATCAGAAGCTCCACCGGTCCCCACTATAATTGGAACTCAACATATTCAGAGTCAGTTAGAAGCAATGTATTTGGAAATTCATAATCTGCACAAAGATAATGGAAAGGAGGTGTGCGCAGAGGTATGGTGCATAAGATGCAAAGTTGCCGGTCATCAGAATGATCAATGCCCTGTGTTAAATGATGATATACACACTGGAGGACCAAGTCTGTTGAAGAGTCCAGTTGGACCAAGTGGAACACCTCTAGTATGGTGTGGAATTTGTCAGTTTATGGGTCTGCATGCAACATATTACTATCCAAGGATTGGAAAATACATTCCTGAGTTGAAGTAGTTATTTTATAGATTCTGCTCATTACTAGGACATGATGAACAACACTATTGAAGTTTCGACTTAATGACTGACAAAGCTTATCTATACGGAATGTAGGCAGAACCTACCTCACAAGCATCTCGATTTGGCCACAGTGGATTCCAAACTAGAGGATGAGGAAGAGGAGGAGGATTAGCTGGTCGAGGAAGGGGACATGCCATATGCTACAATTGTGAAGATGTTGGTCATTATCCATGCGACTATCCAAATCATGCGCGACAATCATGGAGACACTGTTGGCAGTTTGATCGTGTAATTGAATTTTGTCTTGTTTTGATTGCTAAGATGCAGGAGAAGAAGACACAGACTTTAACTCACAACATTCTGATGATCATGGAAGATCTGCGTGAAGAGGATCCTAGAATGAATGTTGTCATTAGGACTGGTGGATACACTAGTGAGGATAAAGGCAATAGGTTTGAAGATGATATTTGGATTCGAAAGGCACCTGAGAGAAAGGATGGATTTGACTTACAATAAAAAAAATACACTTTTGTAGAAGTAAAGAAGGTGTTTGCAGAAGAAAGAGTGTCAACCACAGGTAGACCTATTAATGGGGTAGTAGTGGATGAAGAAATAAAGCCATTCTTACAAACTTGCTTCAAACTATTATGCACCAAGAAGGGTATGGAGAATATTCAAGCATTGATAAATAACTGCACCGAAAAGGAACAACCTGAAATGGAACAAAAAGTTGTCAACAAAGTCTATAAGAAAAAAGAAGAACTCGATGAGAGATGTGCTTGACTACTCAGATCGATGCCTATGAGATGGATCAAGTCATTTTGGATTTAGGGTCTGATGCAAATGTATTACCTAAGAAAACTTAGCAGCGCATGGGAGAGCCTAAGTTGGAGTGATCTACTATTCCGTTACGTATGAAAAATCAACAGAAAACCATTCCACTAGGAAGACTCTCATGGGTTGTAGAAGATATTGAAGGAGTTAAGGTGCTTGCAGATTTTGAAGTCATACAAATTATGGATGACATTGATCCCTATTGTGCACTTTTGGGTTTGGATTAGGTATTGATATGGATGGCATCATAGATATAAAGAGGAGAGGTATGGTATTTGAGAACAACGGAACATAAGTTGTAGAGCCCCTTTGTCATGTAGAAGTTGCTAGATATACAGAATTGGTTTGTGTGAACAATGATGTTGAACATATCTATAAGCTGACTCCAGGTGATGATGATTGCATCAACCTGACAGCTGATGGAAGGATCAACTGGGAAAATTATAGGTTTTTCTTCTAGGATTTAGATGAAGAGTTGGAGAAGTGGAAGGACCGGCTACATCAAGTATTTGCGTTGCGCTATAATTGACTGACTATATCTCTTTGCTACATATCATCAGAGGTATGAGAATTACCTTATTATGATGGTTTAGCTAATGTAAAAATGGTTTTAGGAGAGCATGAAATAAATATTCCAGAATGACAGAGATTCCATTCATTATATATAGCATTACACGCTACTCCAGCGCGATGGTTGGAGACTCACAAAGGAAACATGGGCAACTGGGAAGAATGCACTCGAATGATGAGGCTCTACTTTGAATGTCCAACTACCAAAATAGAGAAGGTATTTTCTGGAAAGGGTGATCCACGCAAACATCTAACCAAGTAGACTAAAGTATGGGGTGCAGAGTCAACATCACAATGGGTGCACATCTTCCTTCACATGTTGGGGAAGGTGCCTACTAATTGGTACCTAGAGATGGAGCTGCTCCGAGGAACTAATGAATGGTCTATGCTAACTAAAACTTTCATTTTGACCTTTATCTTTGAGAGTGGTTTTTATTGCTTGAGAAAAGCATTAAACGGTATTCAAGAGGATATCTTTGATATTTCCAAGCCAAATTTAGAGTGTGCTTCGCCATCATGGGATGCGAAGATGAGGGATATTGTCAACTGGATAAATCTGACAGTAAAATAAAATGGAGAATATCCATGGAATATCACAATCCCTAAATTTGAGGGACAACACATAGTTCGTGGGCCTTCAACTACATTTTTGGATGTCATAGCATGTCTGAAAATTCAACAAGTGAACATTGGTACAGAAGAGAAACTGAAGTTGGAAAAGATTATAGATTATTGGGATAATGATACATTGGGAAAGGTTGCAGAGCTACTGACTGAGTATCAGGACTTGCTTCCTACAATGTTTTATGAGTTGAAAACGATAATTATAGAGCTTGGAGTCATGAATATCACTTTGAAACCTGATGCACAACCTATGAAGTAGCGCCCTTAGATATTGAACAAAAAAAACAAGAAGAATGTTAAGGAAGAGTTGGATAAGATGGTTGTTGTAAGCATTATAGAACTAGTGGAGGAGTCTGACTGGGTGAGTCCTATGGTGCTACAAGATAAGAAGACAAAAGGAAAAATAAGGATTTGTGTGTATCTGCACAAACTAAATGATGCCTACATGCATGATCCTTTCCCTACTCCATTTTCTGATGAGATCCTCGACAATGTCGGAGGAAAGGAGGCTTATTAATTTATAAATGGGTTTTCAGGATACCAGTAGACCAGGATTGTGCCGAAGGATAGGGGTAAGAAAATGTTTGCAACAAAATTAGAATATTCTCAGTATACAATCATGCCATTTGGATTGAAGAAATTTCCTCCTACCTTCTCGTGCATACTATTTATTTCATTCAAGGATTATATCCATAAATTCTTAGAAATATACTTTTATGATTGGGATGTCTTTTTTTTGTTGAAAAAACATGTAACAAGTATGCGCTTAATGTTGGATACTTGTACAAAGTATGAGATCTCACTTAATTTGAAGAAGTGCATATTTTGTGTGCCATTTGGGATATTTCTGGGTCATATTGTCTGCCACCAAGGGTTGATGGTAGATCCCGCGAAGATCGCACTGATTGTTAATATGGAAGTCCCTATAAATGTCAAGTAAGTGCGCTAAATTTTTCGGCATACTGGATATTATTAAAATTTATTTCAAGGTTATGCGTTGATTACTACACCCATGGAGAAATTTCTTAAGAAGCATGTGTCATTCTGTTGGGATGAAGAATGTCAGAATATTTTTGAATTAATAAAGGAGAAGATGACCACTGTGCTCATATTGGTCTTTCCAGATTGGTCAAAGGTGTTTCATGTACATGTTGATGCCACCTACATTGCACTCAGAGTTATTTTAGCGTAGCGAGGAGATGGGGATATCGATAACCCTATTAAATTTTTTATTATAAAGCTATCAAGCATGGAGAATAATTATTCAACCTTGAAGAGAGAAATATAGGCGATGGTTTATGTGCTACAAAAATTCAACTACTATCTATTAGGAGGACACTTCATGATGTTTACTGACCTCTCTGATTTGAAGTACTTGTTTAATAATCCTATGTTGGGGGGTAAGGTATGAAAATGGTTGTCTTTTCTCCAAGAGTACGATTTTGAAGGTATTGTGAAGTCAGGGAAGCTGAATGTTGGGCCAGACCATGTGCCGCGCATTGAAAATGGAGAAGAACCCACTAGCTTGGAATATGGATTACTAGATGGGCAGGTATTTGCGATAAAGGTGGTTGATGATGATTTTTTTGATATCATTCATTACTTGACTAATGAACGTGCACCTGAGGAGTACACATTGAAACAAAAGAAAGAGTTGGTGGTGCCCGCAATTGAATTTACTATCATTGTTGGACAGGTGTATAAGCTGTGTGGAGATGAGGTCTTGCAAATATATGTCTTGCAATTTGAGAGATGATGCATCTTGGCTTAAGCTCATGGAGGGGTTGCCAGATGTCACTATGCAGCGAAAGCCACTGTGCAGAAGATTTTTTGAGTTGGTTTATGGTGGCCCACACTGCACAGTGATGCATATGCACATTTCCACATATGTGATGTATTCCATCGAAGAGGAAATCCATCATGCATAGATGATATTCCCTTGCATCCACAAATGCCATTAGAATATTTTCATAAATATGCCATAGATTTTGTTGGACCTATCGACCCTCCAGGGAAGAAGATAGGTGCACATTACAAAATCACTACGATACATTATGTGACCATCAACAAGTCCAGAAGGCATGCAAAAACACATTGCAAGATAAGCATATCAGATAGAATTTATTTATGAAAGAGTATTCGGTCTTGTTGTAAGATAAAAAGTTTGCACGCCACCGAGGGAGGTTCAATATGCATTGGCTATGACCATATATTATTAAGGAGATCACTGACGCAGGTGCGGTGTGCCTAGCCACATTGAGTAGAGAAAATCTTCTGGGGTATTTTAATGGAAACCGATTAAAGCCGTATAGGGATGACCCTCTCCCTGCGCGCACCAATTGATTATATGTCCGAATAATTATATTTGTGAAGATGGGTTCCTTGATGCACAGACATCTGCGACAAGTGTGCAAAAGCTTTGCATGAAGATTGACTGGGTCGTAGAAGTGCCAAAATATAGCTGTTGGAACAATAAATCTAGACAAGACATGATTCCTACCATTTGGAGGATCATCTAAATTTCATTTAATGAAGATATTATGCCAGATTTAGATCTGTTTTGTCATTTATGGAGCCAAATTAATGCACAAGAAACCATTGAATACACACCTAAGCTATAAATATGGCCGAAGGGGTCTCACTAGTCGCCTTTTCCTTCTTTGTGATTCTTGTGCATTGAGCCCTCTCATTTTTAGCCTTTGTCTATATTCTATGTTCAGTCTTGATCCAGTGTTTGAAGAGGAGATATGGCATGGAGGGTTATGCCACATAATCCCAACCATCATGATATCCACCTAACCAATAGAGGAACCAATTGTGCGAGTCACTGAGACCCCTATGCCAGCTAAGACCAATCAGGGACAGAGCTTAGGTCTCAGAAATCTCTGAGAGAGAAGACTCATAAGATTCACTCCACTGCAGTTGAGCATCAGAATAGGCCCATCGTAGAGCTTCATGAGACAATCATGGAAGAAGAGGATGTCGTATAAATTTCTCGTATCTCACGTTTTCCTCCATATGTCATGTTATCACTCCACCAGATCTCTAAGGCTAAAGAAGAGATCTCAACAAAGGTAACCATAGACCAACCTTTTAACTTGGTATCTAGCCCTACCAAGTCGGAGAGGGATCTCTCCACAAAAATCACATCCAAGAGGGTTGGATGAAATTTTTTTAGGCTAGCTAAGAAGTGGAGAAGGGTTTGTTTGAATTGGTTTTTCTGGATGATGGTTTCAGGAGGGTGAAAACTAGGAGCCAAGTTTAGACTTTCAGATGTTAAGCTACAAAGATATTTAGGAGCAAGGTAAGTATGCATAAGAGGTATTATAAATTTTTAGTTTTTGATTATATAGGATGAATTTGCGTAAAATAAAAATGAGCACAAGAGGTGAATTCATTTTGATAGAAGAATAAAACAAATGCATGAAAGCTCTTTTAAAATAGAGCATGTGTTCATGAATTATGATTACAGACTGGAGAGATTATCATTAGAAAGAAAATATGATGATAAAATTTATAAATATTAACACAAGGAAACAACATTACCAAATTTACACAAGAGAGGAATTCCTAAGAAATAGTTGTAACGTCTAGTTTTATTATTGTTAAAATAATACACCAGCTCCAAATCTCCTCACCCTCTCCTGTCCAACATTCAAACCTTTGATTTGTATCAAAACATATCTACATATAGACTAAAAGCTACAGATCCCCACCTTTAGGGGTCGAATCCACCTATTTATGACTTAGAAACACCTTTTTCTCTAAAAACAAACCAAATCAAGCGAGGTTCTAACCATTCCCTAATCTTTCTCCAACTAGATATATTTGACTTTACATAATTAAAATTAATGGATTTCAAGCTATTAGGCATTAGAAACACTTAATACATCATATTACATCATTATTCACCATTGGAAAATTGAATTTCATCCTAATATTACAAAAAATGACTTTTTGGTGAAAAGGTAGCATGAAATTGTGTTTGCATAGCATGTCTGCAGCAAATGCGTAACGTGGAATTCTTGAGTTGATTTGATGATGATAATTCGGTCAATTTTTCCTCTAAAAACTACTGGAGGTTAATGAGAGTGGCTACTACTCCTTTGAAGTGGTTTTTCATCACAAAACATCCAGCAAAGTTCTTAAAAGATGAATTTACCAAAATTGTTGTGTGAGTGCTAAAATGAGGGCAGAGAGTTATTTTTTGGGCACTTATTTTAATTCTAGTGTAAAAAATGACTATTGGTAAAGGAAAATGAGTGTAAATCGTTAACATATAAGCTAATACCTTTCCAAAAATGAAAACCATTATTCATTTGGATGCCTCCATCGATAAAGATAGCATGGGCATGCTACCTTTTATCCCTTGTTTCAACATTGGAGGAATGGAGGGGGACGAAAGAGAAAATGAGTTGTAAAATTTTGATAAAAAATTAGCGAGTGTGGAGGGGATGAAACAAGATGACAAGAAGGTATGGAGAAAGCCAAAACACAGACCTGGTATTTAAAACAAAGCGTGGGTATGGGGAAAAATGGGGAAAACAGAAAATATGAGAGAAAATGTTTTGAAAGTGATGGGAAATATGATGAAAGGCTTTTATAATGTAGTTCTATCAAATTTCGAGGAGTTTTTCTTAAACTTGAGAAAAAATATTTAAAACAAGAAAAATTGTGCCATGGAATGCTAGAAAACTGTTGAATTCAGCATTGTTGAGCATTTTAGGAGGAAACCACTTGAAATATGGATGAAAATACCTTTAAAGGGTTTAAATATTTTTTATTTGAAGATGTTGAGCTCCTAGTTTTTCCCTTGAACAAAAAAACTGAGTTTTGCTGAAAACATAATCGTTTTGGGCTGAAAAAGTAGTGATATTGGGCTGAAAACATAGCGTGGGAGAAGTTCTGCTATTTTTGAGGCGTGCTATGAAAAATTGAAAGACGAGGTTGGAATTGAAATCTTCATGTGCATATTTAGTGTTCAAAATACCAGAAATAAAGAGGGTTTAAATGATGGTTTCATAAACGGAGTAGCAACACGCTACCTTTTCACCCACAAAATGATGATTTGGCGAAAACGTTGTTGCTAAGGAGAAATAAGGGCTTATGAGAGGGAAAATTATTCTGATTGATTGGAATTAAGGCAAATTTAATATTTGCTAATATTTTTTAGGTTGGATGAAGTGAAATAGTAGCATAATGATGAAAATGTAGCAAGTTGGCTCACTAATTCAACTTTAATATTTTTCTTTGAGTGGCTTGAGGAACCTTTGGAACAACTTACATTTGAACTTTTAGAACTTGTTGCACATGCTTTGAAATGATTTAATACCAAATATTTTTTAAAAATACTTATTTCGCTCATGATGACCTATCATGAAATGACCTTAATTCTATTTTTATTCCATCATGACACATTACATACTATGAAATCATGAGCTTAACCATAACATCTTGAAATGTCAAATTAACCATATAGAGATGACTGTCATCAAAACTACATCAATGAATCATAACTTATAACCTTTCTTGATGCTAGTACAAACTAAGATTTTTATAACCCTAGTCATGGTGGAAGAATAAAACACCTAACAATCTAAACCAGTGAACACATTTTTATTTTAACACTCGATGAAATACTAAAAAAATGAAAAATATTCAGAGAAATTTAGAAGGAGGATACCTATTTGATCATTGGTGACAGGAAAAATTGGCTAGAACTAACATTGGCCTTATTGGGGATGGAATCTCCTTGTAGGTTTCAAGAAAAACATAGACCAAGTGCCTAACCATGTGGGCCAATACAGTCAAAAATAAAATTGAAAAAAATGACTAAATGCTGGAAACTCAAATGACACAAACTAACTTTGAACTGTCTTGAAATTGACTAGAAAAAGTGACTCAAGACTTGACTTACTTGACTAAAAATTGAACTTGAAAATGGAATAAAGTCAATGAAGCTCCATGGCTTTCATTTTGTGCTCTGAAATCCAGTTATTTTATACTTCACACTTGCAGAAAACTGAATGAAACTGTTGAAACATGCTCACTCCTGTGAGCTTATTAATCACACCCTTTCCTATTCTAACTGTTGGAAATGACTGCTAAATCATTTAAAGGAAAACTGCCAATGAAGTAAATCAAGCAGCTGGATACTTGATTGTCTTCTGCTTACACTATCTACAAAAATATTGAAGATTGGAAACTCAACATACAACTGAAGCTGAAAACCATGCTCCAAAACAAGACAACCAACCTGATCTAATGAATGCAATAAACTGGCAAAAGCATCTTGAAAAGCATGTGCAAAGAATATATCTTGATGATCAGCAGGAAGATCAGGAAAACTGTCAATTTGAATTGTTTCCTATATATGAGCCAGAGGCAACACATCGGCGTGATCCTCCACTGTTTTCCCTTCTTAAAACAGTGTTGATTGTTCTTGTTCATTGTTCTCCAACTCAAAATCATCCTCATATGAAATGGAAAATAAATTATCATTTTTCTTATCACACTCATCAGTCATAAGAGGGAAAACTTCAGATTATTCTTGAAACTCAAACCTGACATTGCTATCATTTACCACATAATCATCTAAAGAATATTTTTCACTTCCTTGAAAAAATATCTCATCTTGTTTTTTAGAAAAGGACTCGATTACCTCTTGCTGAAGACTTTGTTCTGATGGGATGAGAACACTTGGGTCAATAAATTTTTTTTATTCATTCGAGTTGATCTCAATGATAGAGCTCTCCTTAATGGGATATGAAACAACATACTCTTCATCATCACAATATAAATCTAGATCTAGATCAACCATCTTGACTTTACCACAACCTGAAATTGGAACTTGATTTTCATACATACCATCTTATGCTGCAAGAAGATCTAAAATAAGACCTTGCCTTCCATCATTTTCAACTGTATAAAGACCTTCATCTTGCTAAAAAATTTCCTGAGAATATTGATAAGTATCCTCTAAGATTTATTTATGGTGTTGAAATGGATTTTCATACAGGGCTTCCATGATCTCATCATCCATGAATACATCATCTCCATTAACATCCTCCAGATTTTCAATAAAGTTATCAACATGTTTACAACAGTTCTAAACTAATATTAAGGATGGAAAATATTCTTTATACTTTTCAAAGAACATGATATGAAAATCCTTTAAACAATAAATACAAGTAGGTGAAAAAAATTTCATACCAAGAGCAGGCTTCACCTTCCAGAGTGACCATGAATATCTTCATCAACCAGTATTCAGGAAAATCAATATTTAATCTACGCACATGCATGTGAAATATTTGAACTTCAGAAGATATGTCATCCAATCAACCTAAGGAATGAGATTTAAAAAACCTGTTATGTGATATTGGATACCTTCGAGCAATTGAATCCATTTTGGTTCCAACGAAGTCACCAAGAATTTCCTCATGCTATTTTTTCTTGAAGAGTGGATTTTACATGAATATCTTGATTTATGGAATCTTCTGGCAGTGGAGTCCTTAAATCAACCCGAGATGTGTGGAGTCACCAGGAAGATGATTCATCCTTCTTGTGTTTGACTATTTTCCACCATAAACAATCATATCTAGGTCGTTGTCTCTCTTTCCTAGGGAATATTTGATCTTTCATTCCCCAAAAACGATGCCAGAATGTTATCACTCTGTTAGATCTCTAAGGATGAAGAGGAGATCACAATAGAGGTAACCAGAGACCAGCCTTTTAACTTGGTATTTAGCCTTACCAATTCGGAGAGGTCTCTCTCCACAAAAATCATAGCCAAGAGGGCTGAATGAAAATTTTTTAGGCCAGCTAAGAAGTGCGGAAGGGTTTGTTTGAATTGGTTTTGCTGGAAGATGGTTTTAGGACGGTGAAAACTAGGAGCTAGGTTTAAACTTTCATATGATAAGTTATAGAGATAATTAGGAGAAATGTAGGTATTCATAAGAGCTGTATTAGAGTTTGAGTGTTTGATGATATATGATGAAATTGTAGAAAATTAAAATGAGCACAAGAGATGTATTCATTTTCATAGAATAATAAAACAAATACATTAAAATATCTTTTAAAATAGAGCATGTGTTCATGAATTATATTTACAAACTAGAGAGATTATCATTAGAAATAAAATATGATTATAAAATGTATAAATATTAACACAAGGAAGTAACATTACCAGATTGACACACCATAGGAATTCCTAAGAAATATTTGTAACTTCTAGTATTATTATTGCCAAAATAGTACAACAACTCCAAAGCTCTTCATCCTCTCCTATCCAACATTCCAACCTCTAGCTTTTATTAAAACATAGACATATATACACTCAAAACTACAAGTCCCCACCTCTAGGGGTCGAATCCACCTATTTAGGACTTAGAAACACTTTTTTCTCTCACACAAACCGAAATCAAGGGAGGTTCTAACCATTCCCTAATTTTCCTCGAACAAGATACATTTGAATTTACATCACAAAAATTAATGTATTTCGAGCTACTATACCTTAGACACACTTAATACATCATATTACATCATTATTCACCATTGGAAATTGATTTTCACCCTAATATGACAAAAAGTGACTTTTTTGTCAAAAGCTAGCATGAAACTGTGTTTGCGTAGAGTGTACTTCTTGAGCTAATTTGATGATGATGATTTGGTCAATTTTTCCTATGAAAGATTTTGGAGTTTTATGAGAGTGTTTTATATGCCTCAAAAGTGGTTTTCATCACAAAACATCCACCAAAGTACTCAAAATATGAATTTACCAAAACTGGTGTGTGAGTGCTGAAATGAGGGCAGAGAGCTATTTTTCGAGCACTTATTTGCATTCCTGTGTAAAATTGCTTGCTGGTAAAGGAAAATGAGTGAAAATCACTAACATATAAGTTACGGGATTTCCAAAAATGCAATCCATTTTTCATTTGGATGCCTCCATCGATAAAGGTAGCGTGGGCAGACTACCTTTTCGTCCTTGCTTCATAGTTGGATGATCAAAGGGGGATAAAAGGGGAAAATGAGTTCTAATTTTTTGATAATATTTGAGGGAGTGTGGAGTGATATTATAAAGGTTATGGAAGTGGAAGGGATGAAAAAGGATGATGGGAAGGGGTGGAAAAAACTGAAACAGAGGCATGGTAGTTAAAACATAGCGTGGGTTTGTGGAAAAAAGGGAAAAATAGAAAAGATGAGAGAAAAAGTTTTGAAAGGGATGGGAAAGGTGATGAAAGGATTTTATAATGTAGTTCTATCAAATTTTGAGGAGTTTCGCTGAAACTTGAGTAAAAATATTTAAAACAATCAAAACTGTGCCATGAAATCCTATTAAACTGTTGAATTCAGAATTTTTAAGAAATTTAGGAGGAAACCACTTGAAATATTGATGAAAATACATGTAAAGAGCTTGAATATTGTTTATTTGAAGATTTTGAGCTACTGGTTTCTCCCTTGAACGAAAAAACAGAGTTTTGCTAAAAACATAGCGATTCTAGGCTGAAACCGTAGTGTGGGAGATGTTCTGCTACCTTCAAGGCATCCTAGGGAAAATTGAAAGATGTGGTTAGATTTGAAATCTTCATGTGTAGCTTCAATGTTCAAAAAACTAGCAAGAAAGAGGGTTTAAATTATGGTTTCAACAAAAGAGTAGTAACACGCTACCTTTTCACCCACAAAATGATGATTTGGCCAAAATGTTGTTGTTGAGCAGCAAGAAGGGCTTATGAGGGGGGGAATTAGTCTGATTGATCGAAATTGAGGTGATTTTAATATTTTTTTAGATTTTTGAGGGTGGATGAAGTGAAAGAGTAGCATAATGATGAAAACTTAGTGAGCCGGCTCACCAATTCACTTTTAATAATTTGCTCGAAGTGGCTTTAGGAACCTTTGGATTAGCTTACATTTGAAATGTTAGAACTTGTTGCACATGATTTGAAATGATTTAATACGAAATATTTTGAAAAAATACTTATTTCACTCATGATTACCTATCATGACATGACCTTAATTCTATTTTTATTCAATCATGACACATTACAGAATATGAAACCATGAACTTAACCCTAACATCTTCAAATGACAAATTGACCATATAAATATGGTTGTCATGAAAAATAAATCAAAGAGTCATAACTCATAACCTTTCATGGTGGCAGTAAAAACTAACCTATTTATAACCCTAGTGATGGTGGAAGAGGAAAACACCTACCAATCTAAACCAGTGAACAAATTTTTATTTTGAGACTTGATGAAATAATAAAAATTTGACATAGACTCAAAAAAATTGAGAAAGAGGATACGTATTTGATCATTGGTGACAGGAAAAATTGATTGGCACTAACATGTTGCACCATGCAAAGAATTAGTGAAGGTCTTTAAGTACCTAGATAAAGTGCGTGCATATATCAGCATGCCCGTGATCCCAGAAAATTCGCCGATGGAAGGCGATATGTTTGCCAAAGTGCTGATGTTGAAAATGGAGAACTAGGATCTCAAAGATGGATAAAAGTTTCCATAGCTCACACCCAAGAGATAATTGGACCATCTCCCCTAAAAAGGAGTAATTGTGTGGTTGAGCTAAAGTGTTGGGTGTTTGGTCTGCACAAACCAGAGCTGTTGAATTTTTTGCAGATTCAAAATTTCGGGCACAAACTGATGAACAACATCTACATGTGTCAGTTGCTCATGATTTTCCAGAATAAGTGTTTATGGCTAGGAGAGTGCATATCCATCAATGCTACTCTAATCCATCAAATCATCGGCTTGCTTGATGAAGGTGCAGACCCTGTGGCCAGTTTTAGAGGCAAAGGCCAGGAAAATAAGCTTGCAGAGAAAACCAAGAATGAATATCAGGTCACGTGCCTCTGTTTTAGGTTTGTGATAAACAAGATTAATGACCCTATTGTCTAATTTGGCACCCTCATCCTGGCATTCAAAATGATGAAGAAGTGTAGACCGAAGGAAGGCCCAACCAAGTCATTGCGCTCACTGAGCAAAGGGTGTGCAAAAAAATTGGGCCTAGTACCTCTCCAGAGAATTTTTTGAGAATGTGCACGAATCACAAGAAGATGGGACACATTCTTACTATGCTTGGCTACTACTTGTAATAGCGCTTATTGGTTGGAAGACGTCGGAAAAAACCAAATTTCCTGACATTGAGCCTGGCATGTGTGAAACTGCATGGTACGCCATGCTTTAGAGCTCCACAACCCCTGCGCGCATCACTGAGAACAATATATTTTGGGTACTCTTCGATTCAACTTTATGTCATGTAATTCAATCAAGGGAAAGGTTGTCTCCAACCTTGTATGAGAAATACAAGTTGATCGCGGACTTTAAAACAATGTTCCACAATATCCATATGCACGCGAAGAGCATTGTTGATGGCATATTGTATGAGTTGCCATATGTGGTTACCGAATACGACTTAGTGTGTGTCATAGCAGAGTGGTTTCCAAATTTGTTGGAGACATGCACCGTAGAGGGTGCATCCTCATCAATTCCAAAGAATCCTACCAAGCCTCGACAAGTACACAAAAAATAGATAAAAGCACTGGAGTAGACGCCATGCTGACCAGAACTGACGAGAACATTGATCATGAGAAAGGGATTGCACCTAAAAATAATGATGCAAGTCCCAAGGGGACTGAGGCTCAGGTGTTGAGAAATATTAAGTGTAGATCACCAAGGAACAAAGTGCGGCTCTCAGGCTCCGGGAGGTGCAAGAAAGAAGTGAAAAAGGGTCGAAATATGCAAGATAAGAAGATCTTACATTGACAAAAGACGATCTCAATGAGATTTCTAACACTATGACATCTGCAACAGAATATATGTGTACCAATCTGGAGGCAGAGTAAAAAGCTCTGCTCGATGGTATGCATACCAAAATTCATGAATTGAAGGTTTAAGCGAGCCTAATACAAGCGAGCATCGCCTAGGTGAGCCAGATTCAAGTGAGCATGCCTACTACCAGTGCGCAGCCAATGAACATTGTGTTGCCTTCGACCAATGATAGTTGCTTAATCTAGATCCCCGAGCCTGACATCCCTATAGAGTCATTAATTCTGTGGGTGAAACTCTGAGCCTATGGTGAAATTAATTTTTATTTGGCTGTGCTTCCCACAGGAAAGATCCACATGATCCACAACATGATTGTGGACAAGTTGAAGTTCATAGAAGCCCGATCCTACCACACTGCCACTAAATCATAGAAGCAAGCAGTCAAAATTCAGTAGAAGAAACAGTCAGCTGAAGAAGTGTTCCTCATAGTAGAGGCTTGATGCGTCGTCTTGGAAGAAAAAATTGACCAAGTATGGAGTGATGTTTCAACATTCCTGGCCTGAGCTGCTCCTGCAAAAAAATTGGAAGGCTTGTCCATTGCCCTGAAGGCATCACATGAGGAAGTGAAGACAGTCAGAAGCCGAATTTGAGCAATAGATTGCATATCTATAGATGAAGCTTCAGCTGGAGACCCCTCTAGAAGTTAGAGAACAACACATTACTGAGGTCAGGGCATCAAAAATTAGCATCGCAATTGCCATAATGGAGTGCGGCCAATAGTTAGGTGAAGCCACGGATGTCTGGACTTCAGTTCAGAATGATCCCATGGTGTAGCACCTATGCAACGAGTTGCACATAAAAGAGTAATATTTCATAGATATCAGAATGGAAGCACCCATGTTGGTGATAGCACAACGCCTTACCCGCCTTCAGGATGGCCAGGTTATTTAAACAAAGATAGAGGACCTATATCACTGCAAGAATTTAATGGAAGAAAGGATGCAGCCATGGGCTAAGGAAGCCCTACAACTATCTAAAACATTAGATGGAGCCCTAAAGAGCCTTCAACAGACCCAGTAGAACATCGATCTACTAGCTGAAGGGCCAACAAGTGAAAAAATGGTGAACGAAGCACAAGGATATGTTTCATAGAGTGTTGAAGTGGTATTTCTACTGAAGACCTTTCTTACTGTGCACAAACCGAAGATGAAGGAGCCCACCCCATAGTGACTTGGGACAAGTCATGAGTTTGTGTTGGGGGCATGTTGGAGTGGGGTCACTTGGGGTTAATTTTGATAATTTTTTGTATATATTTTTGTTGTGTGCGCTACGTGGAAGAGTCAAAGGGGCTTGGGGGTCGTTCAAAGTCCCTATTTCATGTAAATGGGGTTTAAGGGAAAAATATTAGTCTCAAACCATGGTTTGAGACCATAATATCTATGCAGTAAGATTGGTATAAATATAGATAGAACGAGTCAAGTAGAAAAAATAAACTTATGTTTTGATGATGAACTTTTTGTAAGGATTTGATCTAAGTCTCAATTTTCGAGTAGAAAAGGCTCTTTTTTGTTGTGTGCATGGAGACCTTACTCCTGGATGTGTCCGGACTCCGCTGGCTGTGAGCATGGAGGGGTAAATTATAAGGTAAGCCTAAATGTACTGGAACTATTGGATCTATTAATATTAGAGAATTTTTTTGCGAAATCGAATGTGTTATGTGCTTGATGTATTATTTATCTAACTAACTACAAATTTTTTAATTTCTTTGAGATTGTAATTGGTTATGTGAAATGTTACATTTAATTTTGTTTATGATCAAATGCATCTATGTGAATGAATGATATCTATTATGTGTGAAGACTGTGTTTATGAATAGATTTTCCCAAGTGTATGTATTTACAGTGTGTGAATACATATATATTGCTTGCTGGAATAATCTACGACAAATTTGATTTAATAGTTTATTGATATGTTTATGCATGCCTCTTCTATGATAAGTTCTGTTATAATAATGTTTAGGGCCACCACATCAAATTCTTCCTCAGGTTTCGGAAACCTCGTTCCATCACCCCCTCGTTTTGCTTTGGGTGAGACTTTGATATGTGCAAGTAGGTCATTTCTGAAAGGGCCAATAGTTGGAGGGTTTTTTGGTTGTGTAATAAATCCGAGCCTGGGTTAGGACCCCTCAAGCCAACAGGAAACAAGAAAATTTCAACTCCCAGACCTAAAAGGGTTTTAATTGAACCTGTGGTTTACTATTTACTGGTTTGGGGATATTTTAATGGGGCTTGACAATGGATGCCATATAATTTTTGTTTTGGATGTATTTTATTTCTATTAATTTCCCATTAGATCATTATAAAATATTAGGTTAGACATCGAACTAAGAATTGACATGAGCTCTATGCCTTGTATCTTTTGATGAAATATGATAAAGATAGGGAAATTCTCAAACTTCAGGTACTGGGATATTATAAGTTATTATTATATTGCGATATTAGGAAAAATATGATAGAAAATTTGGTTTTGAGCTCAGTCATGGGCATAGTTGCAATATTAAAATAAGGTTTGAGTCTAAATTTTTTCTTCACATATATTGGGAATTCAATGTAAAGGTGGAACAGTTCTCAATGGATGCCTTGTATCTAAAGGAAGGAATCATAATCATTCAAGAATTTCAAGATAGAACCTTTTTTTTAGTGAGCTCCCTTTTATAATATTTTGGAAGATGATATTTCTGTATTTTTCGTATAAAAATAGATTTTCCGTGTTATTAATGGTTTAGGAGGAATAAATATTCGGGGTACATTTTTTCATGTTGTTATTTGTATCTAAATGAA